>RPOG01000900.1:0-108911 GCA_008086565.1 Thalassoma bifasciatum
AACATTAATTCAAATCTCCTAGACGCCTTTCCCTGAGAAAAAAAAGTTGAGAAAGTCTTCCCAAAGTTTGTTTTCAAAGCCGTCTGTTGTGTCGGGTCTAGACGTCTCAATCAGCCCTGATACGGAGCTGTCAGTGAGAGATATGTTCATCCATTTCATTCATCTCAGCAGGCTTCAAAAGCCCCCCGACAGCAGCCTCCGTCACGCCACAGGTGGAGGATACGCTGTGAAATGGCACCATTGTCATCTCTCCGAACCATCTGCCTGACTCTCTCCAGCCCCCCTCCCTTCGGCCACTTGTTGTCATCACAGAGCCGCAACAATGGGCTGTCACCTTGTAATGAACCCTGAGGGTGCGCGGCACTGATTTAAAGTCCCATTACCGTCAGCATACAAGAGGGAGTGTTGGAATGATGGCGGAGGTACGACGGTTTGCTGCCTCCGAGCACAGATGGTGCTTTTTCACACAGTAGCTGTTACTAGTAAACTGTGCCGGGACTGTTGAACAATGAAGGTGAAAGTATGCAACAGATTGATGCTCCTGCTTTTCTCATTTGGCTCCTTCTGGTCAGTAAACCTCTACAAGAATCTCTTTTGATTAGTTATTTGCAAAAAAGGAAATACAGCTGCAATATCCTGCATCAGTGGAGTGGAAAATGAAAACAGGCGCTGAAATAAGACATGACAGAGGGCTCTTAAAGGATGCAGGTATGTCAGACACTTTGTCGAGACGAGAGGAGAACACGACTTCTGTTCTGTTGACTCTTGTCGCCCAGCTGCCCCGTGTCTTCCCTCTCTCCGTGTGAGCCGTGTCTGAAAAGGCAGCGAGCAGCGTGAGTCCGCCGCGTCTGTGTCCGCTCGTGTCACATGGCTCTTTTCATCTCTCTATGCGGCCATTATGGCGGGTCAGGGGGTGAAGGGCACCACAGTGGCAAAGCATGCTGGGATACATGGACTGTGAGTCACTCTCCTGCCGGCGCTTGCAGCCTTTGTGGGTTGGCGGGACTTGTTGCTAGGGTACGCTGGCAGCTGCTGAAGCGCTGCGTGGTAACCGACCTATGGGGCATTAGTTCTGGTCAGAGCCCTGTAGGACGTTATTCAGCACCTGCATTTTAATTCTTCATCTGTATTCAAATGAGAGACTGCAGCACGCTCACATGTGGCTGCGTCATTTATCTTCAGCTAATCTTTTCATCCAGTTCAGTAGAAAAACAAACATTACTGTTTACGCCTCCGAAGTCGTCATTTATTATCATCGTTTGTGGTGATTGTGAAGAAAAATACAGCACTTTTTCAGTCACAGATTACTTTTATGAAACAGTAATTGCAGAAAATGTCACCAGAGGCTCCAGGTTTCTACTTTGTTGGCAAAAGAAGTCAAAACCGCTCACAAAAGCAGCAGCAGCAGCAACAGTGATAGTTCACATCTCAGCTCAGAAGAAGTGTGCAGAATCTAAATCCACTCTGACAGAAACTTCTGGATTTCAGCACGTCTCTGTGATTGACATGTTATGTGTGGATTTCCAAACAAGAACTGCAGAGGATTACAGATGCTGAGCCTGTCACATCACTCACCCTCCAGGATGAAGACGAGTTTGGATCAAAACACAATCTAACGTCTCAGTCCTGAGCAGAAATCACTGAAGTGACTGATGGACGAGGAATGTGTTGCTCAGATCTGTTTATAAGTTTGATGGTTGAGATTAAACTTTATTGATTAGTAGATGTCATAGCTTTAAAGAGCATATTGCAGGTTTTTATTTTTCTCTTTTTTTTTGAATATTAACACTTAAACTTGTCTGAGAGTGGCTACAAATGAAGTCAATTATTGTTATTGTTTTTCAACACAAAAACCACAAATTTAGGAGAAGAAGTGGCTGTTTTCAGTTTGCCTCTTTAAAATACACTGTTTTTCAACACCCTGTCATTTGATGTAACAGAGGTATGGTACCAAATTTGTTACTTTCATAGGTACCGACTGAATTCTGTCAATAGTACGAAGTAGCAATTCACCTATAAGCAAATGGTACCATGTTTCTACAACTAAAGGCATCATTGTGACTGTTAAGAAGTGGAAGAGCTGGTGGTTTTCAAAGCTGGACATGGGCACTGAGTAGGTAGAGCTGGGTTTTAATTTGTGAATAGTGCTAAAGAGCTGCCGTTCCTCAAGTGTCCGCTTGAAGCTGGCTCCGAAAGTACCGGAAGTCAAATTCACACATGAACAAATTAGCGTATTTAAAGCCTGGTACAAACTCTGTCTCCCGTCTGTATCACCAAGTTCACTAACGGCACACACTGTGAGGGGGGTGAATTTTTTTCTAACTCAGACGCTTGGAGCATAGAAATATATAAGAAGGCTAGATGCCTTCAGGCGGAGTCAGCAGCATTGTCACAGTGGCGGCCATCTTGGGACAGGCCTGCTCTGTGCTGTAGTCAATGGAAAGGAGGATTATTTACTCACTAAAACACATGTAACTCGCTGAATTCTTGACGGGTTTACAAACGGATTGGTGTATTACAAACCTTATTCACGTGGCTATGATTCTGGCTGAGTTTTTAAATGGCAAACATTAAAAAAAAAAATTATTCTTAAGTTTGCAAGTTAATTTGCTGTATTTCTGACATTTATAACAAACCAAGCCGTTTGAAAATTGGTTGAAAACTGAGCGATCTACAGTTATTTTAAAGCACCATTGGCTTTAATGTAATGAGTGATCGAGCAGCCCTGTTTCAAGCTGGCCGCCATGTGACAACGTTACTTCCCATTGGCCAACAGCCCGCACGAGGCATCTAGCCTTCTTACATATATTTATGGTTTGGAAGATATTAAGATCGAGAGCTTGCCCAATCAGAGCCACAGCTCAGATCACGTGACTGACGCCCAATAGCTGTGAGTTTGGGCACTCGTCACTCGTCCCAATTTCAATATGGTTTCGCTGTCTCGCTTCAAAACGGAGCTGCAGTAACAGACCGGTGACGTCATGGAGATTACGTCCATGTTTCATACAGTCTATGGTTAAAAACACTGCGTAGTTGTAGTTAAGTACGTTTGGCATCCCAATAGAAGGATACCAAAAAATGGGACGGTACGGGACAGTCTGGTTTTGGTCGAAGAAAACACCAAAAAGTGTGTGCCATACTCAACTGGATACTTGGTGGAAATGTAGCTGTAGATATCTGATTATTATGGCTTTAAGTTTCTGATTTCTTTTACTTTTTTGGATTCCTACAGCAAAATGAGGCTTACAAATCCACAGAGTGAGCCAACATTTACTCATTGGCCTCTCTGAAGTCTAAATCCTCCCTGGCCAGACTTATCAATCCACAAAACAGCGCTGATGGATCGATCAAACACATGAGGAACGTCGCTCTGTCTGAGAGAAATGCAGATCCACATGATCTGGAAAAAGATGTCAGAGCAGTTTGTCAGGAATTTGAGTACATCCATCCCACCATGCTGAGATGAAATCATCACTTTAAAGCTGTGTCTGACCGCTAACTTGACCTTTACAGAGACAAAGTGATAATCTCCGGACAGCAGTATGTGCTGAGCTCACACTGCGAGGAGGGCTATGAAAAAGAAATGGTGCATCCTCTACAGGACCGGCCAGCTCATCAGGCATGCGGTCCCAGCTGGCGTGGAGGCAATATGAAACACATAAACCTTCTGATATTAATGACTCTGTCGAGCTGAGAGCCTCTGATGCTATTCGGAGATAGGCGCTAAATGTCCCTGTGTACTGAGAACACAACATTATATGCGTTCATATAAATATCCCCCTCGTCTCGGCTCAAGACTGCCTGCCCTTGAGTTCCCATGAAAATAATAAAGAGGTGGGCCTCTTGTAACTCAATACACAGATATTGCCCGCAGTGGTGGCGCCGAGAGATGAAATGAAATAGGAACAAGGTGATGACAATGATGCCACTAGTGGTTGAGTTGGAGACTTAAGGATCCATTCCCCTCATATTTCAGCCCCCTACTCCAATGTCCACCTCCTCATTAGCTCTCCCCGGGTACTCCTTTCTATTATAACACTAGTGATGGTAGCTATTTGGTCCTTTCATGTGTGTGTTATTCAACAGAAGACAAACTTAAAGGGACTGTGAGGAAATGAGCTTGAAAATGTCTCATATCTAAATATATATGCCTGATCACAATCTACAATTTAAATCGAGATTGTAAGTGACAGAATCGCTTATTCCTAAATGCTATTTCCCAGCTTCCCAATAAAAAAAAAAGATTTCTGTGATTTATTTAGTTATAATAGTTGACACAGGAGCTGGACTGTCTGACGGCAAAGGGACGGAGGAGCAGAAGAAAGCTAAACAGGAGAGTGATAGAGCATGAGCCAAAGTCTAAAACATGGGCTAGAGAAAAGATTTCAGGGCTCTTTTATCCCCAGTGCAATTAATTTACTTAATGGCAATTAGTTTGTTGGTTGCTTATGTTTCTCTTGCACTATTATCATTGTTGCCCTACATGCACTTTCACACTTCGCACTTTTCTGCATTAACTTGCATGTTACTTTCCATTTTTTTGGTTTGAGCTCGGGTCTAAACATGTCATCGCCTTTATATGTGTATGGTGTTTCTTATCCTACCTCCTTTAGTCATTGTGTTGTCTATCATTTCTGTATTTTAGACTTTTTACTATTGTCATTGTGTCTTGTCCTTTGTGTGTTCCGGTTGCAGCATCAATCTCCCTTAACGGGACAATAAAGTAAATTCTGATTCTGATTCTGATTCTGATAGAGAGTAAAAACACAAGTGAAAGTGATCTGTTCAACCTTAAAAGTCTATCAATAAAATATAGAGCCAGGTTATGTTTGCTCTGCTTGGTGAGGTTGGATTTGGTAGATGAGCACTAGTAGGACATAATTCACTAACGTTACTTCACGTTACAGACATGTCTTGGGCTGTGAGTAGCCAAGCTAAATGTAGCTGGCTGCTAAACAACACTACAAACTTACACAGTTTGCTTGTTGTCATGTTTCAAATAACAGCGCTACATAACGATTGATACATACATTACTTTGTTGAGTCGTATCCAGTAAAAAGTTGTCTTGAACAACAAAAAGTGTTGTTTAAAAGGAAGATTTGACCTCTCTTTCAAAACAAACAGGAGTCATGCTTCACAACAGTTTGCGTGAGTCCTCCAACCAAAAGGATTCTCCTCACAGTCACTTTTGAATTTTTCTTTTATTCATACCAGGCTTTAAAGGGGAATTTCTGATGTAAAACAGCTTTTTATTTGTATGCCACTTCTGAAATCAGTCTCAATCGGACAAACAACAAACAGCAGATTTTTGCAGTCCCACGCTGTCTCATATTTTTAGACAGGAGGTTGCCGCTGGGATACAACCTATTTCCATCAGGATTGCAGTAATAAAAAGTGGAAAATATGACCCTCCCAGAGTCGGCAGCTAAGACGCAAAAGATCCCCTGCAGTGTCTGGATGACATGCATCCAGCTTTCAAGTAACGCCAATGGAAACCAATCCCATCTAGGAAAATAAAATCCATCACAAATCCTAGTGTTTTAATATAACTTTTGGTTTGATCTCCGCAGTGGAAGATCTGCATGGTTTGAAATGTCTGATTCTGACTGCCTTTGTAATCAAAAGGATTAATTAGGAGTCAATATTAAAAGTTAAATCCCTATGATTTATTCAAACAGCTACTCGTCTGACTACATCTGGAAAAAATATTCAGGATTACATTAAAAACGTGTCTCAAACCCTGTAACAGATAAAAGATCCCCCTCTGGAAAACTGAAACCACACACAGAGGACGAGCATGAGTTTAATATTGTATTCACCTAGTTTTATTAGTCATATAATCCAGCCCAGTTTTCCTTTTCCAAACGATGGGAAACCAGCGGGGGGAAAAACTTTTCTGTGGGTTGACAAAAGCACCAGTGCCATATGGAAAAGCTGTGGTGGAAGACAGAGGCTTAGACGTGGTCGGGCGTCCCAGCAGCCAGGCCCCTAATCAGTTTCCGAGACAAGCCAAGAGGCTGTCATCTCTGGGGGGTCCCAAACGTCATTTAACTCTGAGATCCGTCACACACCTGCCACTGTCTTTTATAGGGGCTGAGAGGCAGCTCGCACACTGGATCAGCGCCGATGAGACCAGTTATCAGCCCCTCCTGCAGCACTTCAATAACAACGCCAGTGTCAGGTTCCCCTTCAGCGACACACTACACATGATGGGGGGCAATCAAAGGCCACTCTTTAACATTAGGGGAGATTGGCCTGAATTTAACCCTCGTCTGTCCTTCTCCCGAGAGCCTCTGACAGACTGGAAACTCGCAGCCAGCAAGTGTCTGGTTTCTCTGCTAGTTTACCCTCTGAACCGCGTGGACGGATGGACGGGGAGCTTAACCTCTTATCGAGACCTCCAGGGACGGGCAGCGCTGGAGCTGGACGGGGTTAGGAGTTTCTTCATTTCACTACACGTCTTTGGGGAGTCTGACTTTGTTGTTTCACGGCCCACATTTCATCCTGTGGGGGGATTCCCCTCGAGTAGGAAAAGGAACTTAGTTTAGCATTTGACTTATTATGAGACGGGATGGTTTAACTTGGAATAATTCTTGAGACAGCTCCTTTACAATAGTCGTGACTTTATTCAGTTAACATTTCTAGATGTCAATAATCAACAGCTCAATTTTTGTCTCCTGAATTGGGACTGGAGTTTATTCTAATCTGTTAGGGATCGCAGACGTCTATTACTTTCATAGCAAATTCAAGAGTGTTAAACCTCTGTGGACTCCAGTGTCAAGATTCAAGAAGCTTTATTGTCACAAAATTTCACCTTGGAGGTCCTGTTTATAAAATGGCTAATGTGCCATTTTTCGTAACAGAGGGGTTGAAATACAACACAAAACCTCTGCGTTTCATCCCAAAACCTTTGTTGTTGTTGAGTAACAGGCCTCTTGGAGAGTTTTACAGTTGAGTGTTTTCAAACACAAGTCACAAAAGCCTCGTTTCCACCAAGTGGATCGGTTCGGTTCGTCTCGGTGAGGCACGCATTTTGTGGCGTTTCCATAGACTAAGGCCCCATCCACACAAAGACAAAACGAGGTCGAAACGCATAACTTTTTTGCCGGATCTGCGAATCATCCATACAAAGACGGCGTTTTGTGGGTCTGTAAACGATCATTTCTGAAACCAGGTTCCAAAGTGGGAAGATTTAGAAACGCCGTATACGCGGCTCCGTGTAAACTGGCTCTCCGCAACTTTTCAGAAACGCTGACGTCATATTTTCACATCGTTATTTACACGCATGCGCCACAAGCGGCTATGTAGCGTATGTGTTGATGAAGCTGGTGACCCTGCTCTCCCTTTTGCAGCAAAATCTCCTTCTTCTCAACCACCACAGAGTTGAACAAACAATCATAGAGGACACAGTACGGCACAACTTTTGCCAAAAGTGTTCATGCCCACTGTTTGTTCTTCTGTTTCTGCTTGTTTCCCTCATATTGTTACAGCGCCCCTAGAGGTCCGGCAAGTGTTTTACAGCGTCTTCATGCGTACCGAGTGCATTCATATAGACGCACACATTTTCTAAGACGCCTTCATCTTTATGACGATCGTTTTGGAAACTATTAAGCGTTTTGACTTCGTGTGGATGAGGCCTAAAACCAGGACGGGTCCCCAGATAAGCGACCCGTACCACTCCACTTTTCAGTACCCTTCTGTTGGGGTGCCAAGCCGTACCAAACCAGCCCCAGGGGTGGGGCAATAATCACTGCAGTACGATTATTGGTCAAAAGATCGGTAACTTCCCGTGCGACAGCGGTAATAAAGGACGACACACAACCCCGCATGCAGCCTTTCCTGAAACAAAGCTTCATTGCGTTATGGAATAAAGAGCCACAAGCTGATCGCAAAGTAGAAGAGTTGCTGGATGTCCTCCATCCTGCTCTTTGTTTACAATGCCGCTAATTTCTTCTTCGTTGCATTTATTGGCGGGGTACACTGTGTAGCGCTGCAGTGACGTCACGCTGTTACGTAGCTGACGCGGCTCTCGCCATCCGGCCCATCAAGCAGGGTACGGTTGGCTGTGGAAACGCGTACAGGATCAGGTTTTACCGATCTGACCCATACCAAACTGTACTGATCCGTATGAGACTGCCTGGTAAAAACAATGTTGATGAGATGAAAGATAATCTAGATTATTTGTTGTGAATACGGATGAAAAAATAAATGTCTGTGTGGGAAACTTTCATCGATGTTTTATCTACTCATGCACACCAAAAAATGAAACTCTGACTCGAGTTAAATTGTTCTGTCGACTGGTTCCATCTATGTGTATTAGATTGGTTGAAAGCAATAATTTCAGGGTCAACAAAACTGAACTTTTCAACTAACTGAATTCATTCAGATGGAACCAGACGACAGCAGATTTAATTAAAGTCAATGTTTCATTTTATATTGTGTACTGTTTCTCTTCTGTGAGCAACACTGTCAAGTATCAGTTGACGTCAGTTTTCCCAGTGTTGCAGCTGAAATCTCACCGAGTGATGTCTTGAAAACCTCCCAAATGAAATGTTAAAAATGACTGCACTTTTCAAAATCACACCCAGTGAGTGAGAGAATATAAGCTCCTCTAATTTGTTTCACCCACCCTTCTAAATGACTCCACTGGCTCTAAATTGAACTAAGGAGACTTAAATGTTCGCAGCGCACTGGCCCTGATTAGACTCTGTGTAATGCAGAGTTTACTCAAATGAGCTCAGATTGGGGAGAACGTCAAGGAAATCATTATCGCCTCCTGTTGCCCGGAGCGCGGTGCCATGCCCGATCATTAGCACTTCGCTCTGCCAACACGTCTTGTTACTCACCAAACACAACATTCTCCATTAGTCTCAGGCCCGCAGCTCCGCAGCGTCGGAGGCTGTGGAGCTTTTCTTTCCGAGCATCACTCATGTACCTGTTTTCACAGCAAAACGGGAGATGAGATGAGGAATTACCCCTGGAATTATTCTGGGATGTTGAACTCAGACAGCAATCTTCACACTTGACATTTAAAAGCTCACGCCAGTGTTAAATTATGGGTGACAGATATAAATACAATGGTAAAATGCAGTTGGTTGCTATATTTGAATTGGACTGTTCTGCCTCTCATGAGACCAAGACCTTTAAGCAACGCTGACAAATCCCACCTCTGGATGGCCGCATATGGTGCAGCAATCCATCCAGGCGATGAATAAAGGAGGAGGTGTTGAGCCCTAATATCCCACGTCTAGGACTTTTGCCTAGTGAGGGGACAGAGGCGGCCAAGTCAAATACACTCAGCATTAGCTCTGCTGTAAAAGCTGCTCCTGAACACGTCAAACAGCCAATCCTTTCCTCACCTAAAGGTTTGCTTTAAAAATCAGATTACTTCATGATTACCAATCCTTTAAACTCAGAGGTTTATCTCAGTCTTTCAGATTAATAAGTGCTCGTTCAGTTTGATTTCATAACTCAGTACAAGCAGATATTGAGAGAAGAAATTGATATTGAACAATCGTTGACCAAGCCGCAGTCAGACTCAATTCACATCACTCTAATGTTTCTCTGTGTTGAAAGCATTACACTGAACATTCACTGAAGCATTTAGTTTCCTTTATTCGCCCACATTTGGCTGAATTTATTCACCGCATTGTGTATGCAGATTATAGGTGCAGGTGTTTTGCTCAGACCAGGCTTTGACATTAACAATCGCCAAATGTGGATTCTGGCAGCTGCGTGTGACACAATCACTCCCACTTTCCACTTTGGCAGGTTGAATTTTACAAATGTATTTTTAATTGTAGTCTCCTCAAAAAAAGGACAATAAAGTAACTGCAGTGTGTCAGTGCAACATTAAATCTCCCATGAAGGAACCTGGAGAGCAGACGATACACACTACGCCAGTGATTCCCAACCTGTGGTTCGCGGCACCCTGGTGGGCCGTGAGGGTAATGCAAGTGGGCCGCCAAATAATTTCCAAGGCTTCATTTATACGGAAACGATCAAAACTGTAGCCGCAAAAGTGGCATATCGTCTTCAAGTTTTCTCCGTGTTTAGATGAGCGTCCTCAGGAGACACAATAGTGGGTGAAATTCAATGCCAGGCCACTAGGTGGTGCTGTGATAGAACACCAGCTATATAAGAGCGCGCATGCGTAACATTGTCCATTTCCATTCTGTTCCCCGGATGAACATATGTGTACGTGACGTTTTTTGCAACTTTTGCATAGACTGTATAAAACATGGCCGTAGTCTCCGTGACGTCATCCGTCTGTTGCTGCAGCCCCGTTTTAAGGCTAAACGGCGGGCGCGGCCATATTGGAAATGGGACGAGTGCCGAGTGCCCAAACTCACAGCTATTGGGCGCCCGTCAGTCACGTGATCTGAGCTGTGGCTCTGATTGGGCAAGCTCTCGATCCTAATATCTTCCAAGCGGCCGAGTTAGAAAAAAATTCAGCCCCCTCACAGTGTGTGCCGTAAGCGAAATTTGCGATACAAGCGGGAGACAGAGTTTGTATCAGGCTTTAAATACTCTAATTTCGGCTCTGAAAACAGCCTTTCCCCGTCCACTTGTACAGGACTTCTGCTACTTCCGGAGCCAGCCTCAAGCGGTCACTGGAGGAACAGCAGCTTTTTAGCACTTCCGTGTTGTCTCATTTTTTCAGACCGGAGGTTGCCGCTTGGTTTTTTGCCGTTTAGACGGGGGCGTAACCACGATCATCTTCAAAATGCTCCACTCTGGAGGGAGTCTTGAGATTCTTGTGGATTCACTCCCCTGCGGCGCGGTTGTCGTGTAAACACAAAGCCCTTCCAAGATAATATTCTGTCAGATTTACCTGCAATCGTCCCCGTGAAAATGGGGCCCAAAATAGTCTGATGTTAGTGGAGTGTAGTTATATATAGAAATAATATACAATAATAAAGAAAAAAGATATGAATACACAGAATAATGTTTTAATTGTTAACAGTCGGTTACGAACTCAGCTAGGAAATAAAAAATGCTCAGATATCCATACATTAAAAAAATGTCCACTAAGCAGGTAACATGACCTGAAACTTAGCAACGACCCAATATGTAATAAAAAATGTAATAAAATCCTAAATGTAGTAACTTGTCAAATATATAATTTAAGTGCCAAGTCCAAAACACAACAAAAAGAATATATTAAAAGCCAAAATGGAATAAGTGACCAGAACTGTAACAAATTGTTATATTTTGGGTAAAAAGACATTTAGTTTGGGCTCAGAATCTGTTACATTATTGACCAGTTATTACATTTTGGGTTGTTTTTACAAATGGGGTTGTGATAAGGCATTTTATATCGTCCATACTTACTGGGTCGGAGGTGGACCGCAAACATTTTTGAGACTTAAAAGTTGGCCCTGAGTTGGAAAAGGTTGGGAACCACTGCATGACACAATACACCAGCAACTGTTGACTTTTATCAGGGTATCTTAGGGTTTAAGCGAGTCGAATTTAAGTCTTCTCAAGGACACGTGTTCATCTCGTTAAAAATTATTTACTCACAGTTACTTCCATTGAATCAAAATGCTCACTGAGATCAGGACATACGAGTGCTGTCAGTGAGTAACACACTGCACAAACCTTGACCCTGAGTCTCATGAACAATAATTGACCTGTTGGGTCGGGGCACTTACACACTGAGTCTGTGTCATGTGAGTCAGACGAGCACTTTGGTTGATTTGAGAGACGTGTGCCCTCAAAGTCCTGTGAACTCCACTGCCTTCTTTTCCAAATGTGCTTCCACCGTCATGCAATAAGTGCGCAGGCAGCAGAGATATAATTCATAACTCATTTATAGCCTGTCTCATAAGATCAGGATGACTCAGAATTTATGACGAGCCATTATTCTTATTAGGCTTGTAAAAGAAGGCATTAGCCCACGCCAGGCATTAGTAAAATTCACTTTACCTAACAAGGGGCAGGCTGAGGTGAGAGAGCTGTAACACTCAATCAGAGCTCTACAAGGTGATGGCAGGATGCCCAATTTTATAACTAGTACGAAGTGTTTAAAAGTGATGAATGTGAATAATTGTATAATCTCCACAGGGGGAAACAGAGGTGAGGAGGAAATAAGAAGTACAAATTTTCAGGCGTTGAAATCTGATGTTTGCGTTGTACGGTACGGACAGCTGATTGCGTGCGAGGGATGACAAGCAGCAACTCATCCATGCACGTCAAAATAAACTCGAGCCTCTCTCATCCATGAGATAATGATGCAAGACAAAATAAAATAAACAAAGCGAAGGAGCTCCGATCCCCCTCTCAAATGCCCCACGCGGATCCTGATTCTGCACGGCAGCTTTAGGAAATCCGGCTGTCCCGGGGTGTGTCAAATCTCACACAGAGGAGGAGCCCGGAGGAGGGAAGAGCACAGGCCGACTCTCTTTGATTCCCCCCCCTTCATATGGCACGGCTCTCGCATGACCTGATAACTCTGCGGCCTCTGTCGGACAGCTGGGCCGAGCAGCAGACGTCTCTGAGGGGGAACAGGTGGAGGGAGGCCAGAGTATCGGACAGGATTTGGAACAAGAAGTGATCTGTTGGGGGTATAAATGAGAGGAGCTGTTCACATGTTGGCAGGCTGCTACCACGAAAGCTGATAAGCCAAATTTTGATTTACACGTCGATCCCTGCAGAATCAGATTAAACTGAAACAACTGAAGCTATGAGTGAACAAAACCATGTCTGAAACTAACAAACCAGACCTCGCTCTTATTTTCCACTATTTCTACCAGGAATAACCATCAAATGACCACCTACTTTTTCTGTTGAGATGTTACTAGATGGTTTGAAGGCAAAAAGAAGCAAAGGGCTCCAATGCCTTTTTTAACAAACTCTTACTTTTGTTTTGGGCTGAACTATGGTTGCAAAAGGGTGGAAAATTTCCATTAAATTTCAGGAGTTTCCCAAAAATTGTCATGGGAAATTTTATCACAGAAATATTAGAAATTTCCAGGGTTTTGTTTTATTTTTTTTTACTTGTGACATTGAAGATGATGAGGCTCAGGTCCTTGATGAGTAGAAATTATGGCCCGAAGAAAAGCTAAACTAATTAATTTGACATTTTTGAATGGGATTAGTTTTTGGTGAGGTGCTAAAAGGACATAAAAAATCTATCTGGGCTATTTCAAAAACCTAAATTTTCTTTTATTATTACAGGGTACCTACAAGTTTCAGCAAGTCAAATTTAAGACTTTTTAAGACCTTTTTAAATACAACTTTTAAAGAAATTGAAGACCAAAAACTCATAAATATAGTCGATGGTTGGGGTATCCTGCTGTGTTACAAGCAAATCATAGCATGTGTCTCTCTATGAGAGTCATTCAATTTTACTTTTTGTCTGTTTATCGAACATAAAGTGATTCTCTGTGATTAATGGCTGTATGTAAAAGTGTAAACAGTGACCCAGGATGCAGATAAAAATTTATATCAGCAGCTTTTACGACAGTATCCACTCTAAGTCTTCTTCTTGAAAAGTCCCACAAAAAAAAAAAAACATTAACAAATCCCGCCCTGACAAATTTAAGACCTTTAAATAAATTATTTAAGACCATAATATAACATTTCAATGAATTTAAGACTTTTTAAGACTTTTTAAGGATGTGTAGGAACCCTGTAATAGCTTTAATGGTTTTTGTTGTTCTGTAAAAGAAACCACTGAAGCGCTCCACCTCCAAAAACTGATTATTTTCATTTATAAATGTTGTATATATACAGAACCTCAAGCATCCTTCAGGCTGACAAAGAACATCACGTCTGTTATCCTCACCTAATCCAAACAATTAGTCCAGAGCCCTTAAAGGAGATGTAAACAAGTGTATATGACTTTATAAAAATGGAAGTAATTAGTGTGTTTTGTGTCATACATCTGTCTCACCTCCAGGCCGAGACTGTAAATTCAAAATGACTGCAGCCATCAAACGCCTCGCTGCCTCCATGTTGTCCGCTGTTTTGTGAGAAAATCCTCTTTATTAGGTCCCCAAGGGTGCAAACACCATTAAGAAATATGGATATCATCCCACTCATGCCATCATCAAATCCACCAAGAATCAAATCAACATCTGCTGTTTTTTTGCACATCGATTTGCCTCTGACATGAAAGTGTCGTTAATTCATAAGGGCTCGCTTTGAGCGCGAAAGACGCAAATATTCAGCAAAAGAAAATGTAAAATTAAAGCGGAGCGGATGCTGAGATGTGATGTGTTTTTCTCACTGACAGTATTTTATGGTTTTGTGGTGAGACATTAGTCCATCATCTCCAGCAGGCACCAACTCTCAATCTCCTCATTGATCCCACACAAAACAAATGGCAATCTCCGACAGCGGGACACAATGCTTCATCCAAGCCGATCCATTAACCCCTATCACGAAGCTCCCACACCGAAGATGGAAGACGGAGATGTCCCGCTGATAGACGGGAAGATGGAGAGAAGAGAGGAAGCAGAGGCTGTAAGTGGAAATCAAAGATAAAGAGGCATGCAGAGGGAGAAAATAAAGGAGAAGAGATGAGGGTGAAGAATGAAACAGTAACCTGTTTGAGTTTATATCTGCTGAATTCGACTCACAAGATTCTGACTTACTCACTAAAGTCTTTATTGTCCGACCTGACCTGCGTGTCATTCCACCACAGCCACATAATAGCCTCTAAATTGGTGCGTGTTCCTGCTTTACTGGAAAACAGTAGCACCAGCAGCCACCGCACACGCCGACAGGTTGGGAGAAGCCACCAGGTCTTCATTAAAGCCAAACCGCAGAGTGAGGAAGAGGAGGGAGACCTGCCCCCCCCCAACATTCGTCTCTCTGGGCTGCATCAGCTTTGTCAGCCTTTCTTTGTAATTACCTCCTCCCCCTTCTCCTCCTCCTTTTGCTGTAATTAACACAAAGAGGATGTGTGTGCTGTAATTCAGCCAACTGCTTCGTCATGATGGGATGTTTTCTAAGGCTGAGGCTGGTTGGGTCATATCTGACGCTGCTATAATGTAAAAATATTGTTGTTTTTACTCATGGGAAATAATTTAAAATTTCAAAATCTAGAATTTCATGATATCAACAGGATCAGTGAAATTCTTTTCATTTTTACAGGAACATATGGTCTGAAATCAGTAATCAACGTCAAATTGGTTCACTGAGTGTGGCTAAGGTTGGCAGAGCTAGCACCACCTGGCAGGTTAACGTCCACATGCCTCTGTTTAAGTGCCATTTTAACCAGTTATCTACATTTTTTTTACACTAAAACACTGCCAACCTATCAGCTTATTGGCCTGGCAATGTTAAGAATTTTTTACCCTACTAGAATTTTAAGTATGAGAAGTTTCAAACAAGTGGAAAAGCTGAGAGTGGGTGAATAAAACCAGGATATTAACCGTAAAACCTAGAATAGAAAAGTGTGTCTGCATACAGGAAGCTTAAAGAATCTTACAGTGAGACGCAAAGTTGTAATCTTAAAATACTTCAAATATGTCGGTCATCATTTTGAGACGCTTATCCTTGTAAAGAGATGGTCACTAATTTCCTGGTTCAAAGTCTATAGTTTGTTTAATTTCAATCATTAAAAGACTTTTGGCAGCTGTAACTGACAGACAGCGGTTGCTAAAACTTTTTTTGGTGTTTTTCAACCACAAGGACTTTTCCCCATAACTACATACCATTAGCATTTAGCAATAGCATTTTTGCCAAAGTCATATAGCAAAGTTTTGAAAAAAGTAGAAAAAGCACTATTTATTATTGTTTTTAATATTATGTTTACATTATTTGAAATATTATTATTAATCTCTTCAACTCTGGCAATCATGTTAACAGGCCTACAAAATTATAGTATACATGTTTTTAGCACACGACTTAGGCAATAATGCTATTGGGCTTCAGACAAATTTTTCAAACACCCAACACTGCAAAAACAGAAATCTAAGCAAGTCATTACGTCTTATTTTTAGTAACATTTATCTGATTTTTCTTGATTTGAGCCACAAACACCAGACCAGGTCATAAAAATGTCTTATTTTAAGTTTTTTAAAGACAAAACTGAGGTTTAAATTGCTTGTAACAAGTCAAAAAAAATTCTGCCAATGGGATATGAAAAAGTTTCTTGTATCAAAACATCTTTCTTATTTCAAGAAACTTGACAACAAATTTGTCTTATCCCATTGGCAGATTTTTTTTATTTGTTACAAGCAATTCAGACCTCATTTTTGTCTTTTAAAAACTTGAAATAAGACATTTTTATGACCTGATCTGGTGAATGTGGCTCAAATTAAGAAAAATAAGACAATTTTTACTACAAATAAGACAATGACTTGCTTAGATTTGAGTTTTTACAGTGAACAAATATTGCTCAGATTGAAGTTACAGATGTCCACCATCTCCTGGTGTAAAGTACTAGCTACGTGAGGCATCATATTTGCAGGTATGGCTCATTTAATCCCAAATTTGTGACTTTGGCGCTTGAAGGGTTAAAGAGGCTCCACTAGCGTGAGGAGAGGTTACGAAATATGTGAGGAGTCAAGATGTCAGCGCGAGAGCTGCAAGATACTGATCATAGCGGCCCCACAGACTCTTCCAAACGATCAGAAGGAGCATATCTATTTATTTTCAACTGATGAGTGTGAAAAAATGCCGCTCTGCAATCCTGCACCGACAAGTCCAGACAGAGATGGAAGCCGTCGAGACGTTCTCTGCATGCAAAATCTGTTTTGATGTGTTGGGGAAGAGCTGTGATTGCCTAATCATGTGGAGACGATGACAGGGAGACCTGGGCCGGCGTGTTTGATGCCACAGGGCGCAGCACAGGCCAGACATACCTGCAGGGACATCTTAGTTAATACGAGAGGGGTGTGTTTCATCTACCTCTCTGGCTCAGAATTACAAAACCTACAGCTGAACAACTCATCTCCCTTCTCCTTCGTCTCCACCGTTCAATCTTGTCTCTTTCAAAACAGGACTCTGATTGGATGATATTTTTAACCTGTTTGTCCAAAGGTCCTTGGCATATTGAAGGAAGAAAAAAAAGAGACAGATGAGTGGGAAGAAAGATGAGCCGTCATCAAAACACATTTGTGTCAGGCGGTGTCCGATGTGTTGCAGTAATCTATGGGAGCACTTATGTCTGTGACATGAAGGGGCATTCATCACATTCCTCCTCCATCTGTGGCAGGAGAGGAATTTCAATGCGACACCTGGGTTATACATCACCGTGGACGTTCTTCTCAAGACATGGAGAGGCACGTTCAAGACATCCACCTCGCTTTTGAGTCCCATCAAGCGTTTGGCACCAGGATGAGCAAACACTGCCCTCGCAAATGTTCCAGGATGTCAACAACATGAGTTACAAGGATGAAGAAAACTTTATAACTTCCACATGAAGGTGTCTGCTATGTTCTGTTGGTTAACCCCAAAAAAGAGCAAGCACAGGTCAGAGATGGTAAACATGTGTGCTGAAATGCCAAAGTCTAGACAACACAGAGTAGTAAAGCTGTGGCTGCGAGCCAGGTAAACATTAACTGCAGCTCCAGCCTGGAAAAGTACTTATCTCTGAAAACGACACAATATCATTTTCCACCGGCCTTGGGGTTTCTATAGCAGCTCAGAGACTCTAATTAAAACTTGAGTTGTGTCCCTTTTTTCTTGCTATAAACCAGAATCCTTGCACTTTTCTAGCAGTCAGTCACAGAGACAGTTTTCTCCATTCGTCATCCGTCAATAGCGTTCAATTCAGTGTCAGAAAGACGTGATAAATGACTGTTGAGATGTTTGTGAGAGAGCTAATAGTGTGCCAAAGACCGACTCCTGAGTGACAGTGAGTCATCCTTCCTGTGTTTTCAGCTTGAGAAAAATAACGGTATTCAAAAAAATCCTTGGTAGATCAGCCTCTTGTAGCAGCGATCAAAGTCTAAGCTAGAAGCCTTTTGGGCAGCACTAGGGATGAGTGTTGAAAAAATTTTATTGATTCTGAGAAGGAGACAATATTTTATTCAGTTCATGAGCAAATAAATATGAGATATGAAAGTGGTCAACAAATCTGAAGAGCTCAAGATGTAAATGAAGAAAATATACTTGCTTCACTGGTCCAAAGTTTGTCAAAAACATAACACTCTTGTACGGTGGCAGATGAGGGTCAGAAAAGCTAAATGTGTGTCAGAAACACTGCACATTTAAAAGCAAAGAAAAAAATTGTACTAACATCAAACACACAGCAATTTCCAAGCCAAAAATAAGTCAAACACTGCGGTATGACCCAAAATTCATATCACGGTACAAATTGAATCCTTTCATGGTAACGGTATTTATCACGGTATAAATGTTGTGGTGCAAAATTTATAATGGAAGTGTTTCTGAATGGGTTTTGTAGTCTCTTATCAAAGCTAAGTTGATTTTAAAAAAACAACAAAAAAGCATATGATGTAATTTTGATGTAAAAGCATTTATCATGCAGAAGTACAACAGAAATAAGGATAGTGCCTCAGAAGTGTGAAATTCTTCAATAATACAAAAATAAAGTGGATATTGTGAACAGTGCTTCAAGTAAGAGAGGTTTTTAAGAAAAATGGCAAAAACAGTAAAAAGGTTCTGTAAGAGTTGCCGCACATCTTGCAGGTGACATTTTTCTGCTCCACATCCGACTTTTTGAACCCGAACCACGTCCAAATCACGGAAGTAGCACCATTTTTTTTTTTGACCAGTTCCTCCTCCTCCTCCGTCACTGTGCTTGCAGCCATTTCCACACAGATGCAAATACGATGACGTTGTGACATCACGGTACAGGGGTTGAAACAAATCTCTACCGTGGGCCAAAATATACAGTTTCTACCGTCATACCGTGTATACCGCGCAGCCCCAGAGTAACTGTATACTAAAAAAGCAATTTTCCCTAAGGGATCAAAAAAGTATTCCGAATCTGATTGTAAGGTGTCAGACAAGGGTCAAAAAAGCTCCATGTGTGTCAGAAACACTGCACATTCGAAAGGAAAAAAAAACCTGCATTAAGATCGGATGCACAGCAAGCACCAAACCAAAACTCAAATAAAAAAAACTGACAACCAGATAACAACTGTCAACACTGAAACTGCCATTTCAGAAGTGCTCAAATTAAATTTAACCACTACAACCAAGGTAAAACTAAACAAAATAAAATAAAAACATATATGCAAAGTGCTACCTCACTCTGCTGTAACTTTGATACATCTTTTTCCACTTTAAACAAACACCACAACTTGTCTTTTCTCTTTCACTGTCCATCTTTGGATGCTTTGGATGTTTGTGCATCGTTTCTCAACGTCATACACACAAGATAAAAACACATGTGTGTTTTTATGCATGTCCAAAATGGATGATAAGAAAGCTCCTTTTAAATTAACAACTACAAATTTATTTCCATACTCAGATCATTTACCAGTTATTTAAATAAGCTTGTAAACAACACATCAGATTTCTACCATGTTCCGCTGAATGTCGCTTATCAGACACTGCGTCTTTAAAGTGATAATTCAATCAACACGGAGTGAGAGAGCCACATAAACTTGCAACAAAACATCCTGCTGAGGTTTTGCCGTTCAGAGCCTCCGGGCTTAATCTTTACTACTGTTTGAGATAAAAGAATCCGTTCAGTCTCTGACGTCGAGCTCATGAAAAACACAAAGCATTACAAAAGCAGCAACTGAGCAATTACCCATCAGCCGTGTTTGGACAAGACGGCATGAGGCTGACTGTGAATTTATGACTCCGTTCAAGAATTAAACTGTCAACAGTTTAAAAATTAAATTACCTCATTTGACATAAAATAAATAAATAACCCGGGAAGAAGAGGAGATAATCATGTGTGTGCCAAACATTCACACTCGACACCAGACGTGAGACAGCCACGATTATTCATCCTTAAACTGATCCAGATCTGGATGTCTGATGAAAACTCGAGCAAATATCACCTGTGTTTGTTTACACTGATTTCACAAATTACACAATCTCACCGAGCGTGCCAAAACTTTACAACATGCACAAGCTGTCGGGAAACAACTGTTTTCTTTATTGGATTTGTTTGTTGATTTTATAACACTGATGAGATCAGAGCGTGGATTACACCCGTTTGACAGAGGCGCGCTCTGCATGAACGAGACCGAGTCAAGGTGTAATACAGCTTTGTGTTTTTCTTCGTGACTCTTGGCGGGGAATAATAAATCTCTGACCTCTTTTATTAGTTTATTACAGTCCTGTCTGTCTCCCGCTGATTAGAATAATATTATTCACTTCTTTTTCATATCACACATCAGTTTCCCTCACAACAAATTACATTATCAGGCTCAGAATGACCTGTTTACTGAGGATTTGCAGCAGCATTGACTCGTTTTTATGCTTTCAGAGCCACCGTGATGAGGGCGACGACAGGAAAAGCTGCTTCCTGTCCAGACAGCGTGGATGGGGAGATGTTCTGATGTGGAACATGACCTGAAGCACATCCCTGCCTCTCAGCACGGCGCCTATTATCTCCTATAGGGTACAAAGCAACCCTGCTATGGCGAGCATTTCCTGCTTCCTCTCCCCTGGCACAGTCAGGTACATGCATAAGTCGGTCACGTGACTTTCCCGCTGCAGCCCAGCTGGAGAGCAGAGGGTGGAGGAGAGCATCTTTTAAGGTCTAGACCTCCAGGAAGCACCATGGAGGAACAAAGCGGGTCTGTGTTTGTGGATGCAGCGTTACGAGGAGGGAACTTAATGAGGGAGGGTGTGAAATGTTGGAAAATATTTAAGAAATTCAGTCGTTTTAACTCAGCAAGTTCCTCATCACTGGAGGACACAAAGAGAAATGTTTAGCCGGAATTTCCCTCCAGTGTCCACCTCTATTTCACTCTTATTTTTGCCTGAATCAGCTCTTCAAGATGCTCCCCACCTCTAATAAAACAGTCAACGTCCTAATTGAAAATATAATGCTGTTTTTACCTCAGTATTCCAATGGCTTAAATAAACAGTGTGCTCTATTTGATCCAGTTTATTCTGTTTCCTGAAAATCTTGAAAATATGACTTAGGTCATTACTTTAAGAGGGCGACTTCAATGTAGAAAATGCATGAACAGTCTTTGCATTACTTTCTTCAAGGCTACACAATATATTGTTTCAGTATTGTCATTATGATGTGTGCATGCGCAATATTCAGGTTGTAAGGTTATGGGATGTGAAGAAGAAAACAAAAAATCTGGAGCCTTAAAATATATTTGAGCCTCTCAGTGAAGTTTCTGTAGCCTGTCTATGCCCAATCACATTGCTAATGGATGTAAATGTGCATCCATTTATATATTTTACTATATAACATGCAACAACTCACTCAGTTATTTCACCATCTCACCTGCTGTTATCAGTAGCTGGGTTTCCATTACAGTTTTTCGCAAAATAAAAGCGATACTCCTAAAATTTTGTCAAAGTATATTTGCGCTTTGAACGTGTTTCCGTTGAAGGTTGTTCTCTATGGTTCTAGGCAGAAGCGCCGTGACTCTTGTCAAATATCATCCCACGAGATTTCACTGCTGGAAGATGGTTGAACCCTTTCGCCCTCATTCCAGTTTCTATCTCCTTATAACACTCTGCATTCCTCTGTTGTTTGCTGTCTAGTACGGCCGTTACGTTTTTCTCGAAAATAATTGCGAGAAAAGTCTCTGTCTCCTCCTCTGTCCAAATGTAGCGCGTCATGTTAACTCACAGAGAAGTTAACATAATACGTATAATTGCGGAAAAAGTATTTCCATTGCGCTTTTGCGATATATTTGAATGTCGAAACGTCTGAAAAAAACACCTCATGAAAGCGTAAAAACTTTTTAGCGCTATTCTAGTGCTTTTTCAAAATTCAGGTGTTTCCATTACCAGTTTTTTATAGCGCTATTTAAATTTTGTGCATATCTAAAGGTAATGGAAACGCACCTAGGGTCGGGCAAAGTGATGTGCAGCGTGAGTGGTCGAGCGACTGAGAGAGAGGGAGCAGGATTTGGACAATCTGACAGTTTGCTTATAGTTAATATCACAAAAGGTGCTTTATTTGACACTTTCAGGGTTAAAGACAGCGGCTTCCAGATCTGTGCTTTCTTTAGCTTTGTCTTCAGTCAGAACTGGCTCAAAGTTTGTGTTTTAGCTCCAAGTTTTGATCTTCTGATCGGCCATTTTATTGTTTATGTTACGTCCTCCTTCCTATGCCATATGATTTCATGAGGTGCCATAAAACTTCAAACAGTCATAGCTTAATGTAGGGGTGAACGGTTTTAGAAAAAGATCTTATTGCGATTTTTCTGGCAGATAAAGCGATCTCAATTCAACTCATGATTTTCTTTAAATCAAACTTTCGTGAAGTTTTCGCAACATACAGTAACATTTACGAACTTGACAGAAAATTACATCAAACCATTGAAACATCAAAAACTTTTACTCTAATGCAAGAATGAAAACTGAAGGTAAGAATTGTTTCCAACTTTTAGATAAAAGGTCAGTATTTTAATATAAAAAGTAGAAATTTTGAGAAACAATGACAAAATTCTGAAACAAAAAGTCAAGATTTTGGGATAAAACCTCAAAAGTTTAAGAAATCAATTTAACATTAAGTGAAAAAAGTCCAAACTTTCTCATTGAGGGTCACATTTTTAAGATGACAAAAGTCCTACATAAAAAGTCTACATTTTGAATTGAAATTTCACAATAAAAAGTCAAAATTCAAAGATTCAAGTCAAAATTCTGAGAAATAAATATAAAATTATAGGATAAAAGGCAAAAAAAATTTAAAAAGAAGATTTTTCAATATATTGTCGAATTTTGACTCTTCTCAAAACCCTGAGTGTTAAACTGAGTCTGACTTTAAATGCAATTCTTGCTATTTCAAAACACAACAGATCCTGGTTCAGTCAGAAGCAGCAAAAAAAAATCGCAGCTTTGGCGATTACATGATCACAATGTCTGAAATTTTGCGATTTCTATCAAAAAAACGATAAATCGTTCAGCCCTAGCTTAATGTCACAGTAAACCGTTTTCTTACTCCAAGGTGAAAATGCACTGTGCTTGTTTAGGAAATGTCTCTGAATATAATAGGAAAAGATTATTCAAGCAAAAAAAAAAGGCAAAACGCAGGAGGAGGACAAACTCTGTGAGCTGCTGCTCTACATGATAACAAATTTCATAAATATCCCCATAATATTACTTAGTTGTGGAGAGAAACTTACAGAAAATGATGGAACCTCTGCAGGAGTGTGTCATTAAAAAATCTGACCTGATGTGTGAAGAATCACTTGCAGGAAATATTATAAATCAATATCAATAATTGACAAATATCAACATGATTGAGACTTTTTTGCAAACACAAATAGTGTCATGGTGGCAGAGAAAGACAGAGGTAATTAGGTGAGTCTGTTATCATCATTTCAGGGAGAATTCAGCTGAATAGAGTAAAGCAGGAAACTTTAAAAATATTGCAATATCATTTTCCCTATATCATGCAGTCCTACTCCCTTAGGGAACTGTGCCAAACTTCTTCTGCAATTATTTTAAGGACAACCAGAATTTCCATGAATATAAAAGTTTTTCCACTGTGTCCCCAAAAGCTTCAGGTGACATAGCTCTACTGTGAAGGCGAAACAAAGTGGACGGGCTGTTTTGCCAAAACAAAAAAATGCAAAACAGCCACTTTGTTTGAACGCCTCGCCGAAAGCACATCTCTCCCAAACGCACAGCTTGGGCCCGAACAAAACATTTTTCTTTTTATGCATCTGACACCGCCGTCCGTCTGCTGCCTGGCTCGGCTTAGCTTGATGCATCTGTTTGTGGGGAGAAAAAATAAAACACCTGCATATCTCTCTCCCAGCTGAATTGCTCAGAAGTGCTGCCAAGTAGAACTGGACAGATGTGGGGACTGGAATCTGCTGCAGACAACTCCATCACTCTCTCAACTCGTCCCCTGTATATAAATCTCTGTCTATCACCGCTGCTGCAGTCGTCCTCTGAAGCCCATTTGTTTTTGTCTGCGTCGGGGAAGGGCATTTGGAAGTGAAAACGTGAAGACAAAAGGGCTTCTGCTGCTCTACATGCTGTGCACTGTAGGTCAGGAGCTACATGTGTGGTCCATCATGCGTTGACGTGGTGCGCAGCCATTGCCACGTTAGCCTAATGATGTGTCTACTCCGCAAAATGAGCCGGGATCTGAGTCACAGAGGAAGTCAATGAGGACGAGCTATCATAAGCTATTTCCTTAAAACCACCCCTGTCCTAAACTATATTCTACATAGCCATCAAATGTGGTATTTTCCCAGTCCAGAGCAGGAAAGTGATGTTCGCGGATTTGTTTTAACGCATGTTTCTCCTGATTGAGTTTCCTGGAAAATTTAAATCTGTGTCCTTTTTCAGTCCATCTTGTTCTCTTAGGCTTTGCTTCCTCAAAAACCTAAACACACACTCATCGAATTAGGATTAAATATTTGCCAGCGAGTGAAATCCAAAAAAGAGGATCTCCAAACCATGTGCACGGCTCCGGCTTTCACACAGATTGTCCTTCAGCCGTTCACTCGACTGTTGAATGTTTGTCCGGGCTCGTTTCTCAAGTTAAGGTCGTCAAGTTCAGCATCATAAACTCGACACTTACAAGTCGAGTTTAACAAGTTTGTTTTTATTGTTTAAGCTATCAGGTCTGATAATGTTGTGCCCACAAAGCTGCTGGCTGAGCCGTGGGAATGCATCACAGACAGGATGTTAACAAGCAAACCCTGAAGCCAAATTTCTGCATGAAATATGAGTTTAATTTAGGAGTGTAACAAAACAATCTGTCCTGACTGCAACAAATAAACAGAACAGGAGAGAATCGTGCAATTGGTGCAATCCTGTGTTTGGTACTAAATTTAACAAGAAATGACATTTCTATTTTAGTGAACATAAATAATTCAGTTTGACCTTTTGCATATTTAGCTGTCCTGTAAATTAACACACTGTTGAAAGTCCAGTGTGCAGCAATGACAATATAAAGTATAATCCTCCATTTTTTATTTTTCTACCATCAAAAACATCAGTGCATGTTATTTTTTTTCCTCTGAGTGTTTGGTGCAACAACTCTTCAAACTCCTAAACTCATATGTCACAATTTTGTCCGCTCTGTATCATCAGTTTCAAGGCGTGATGAATGAAATGTGTTGTGATTGGCTGAAATACATGTGTGGGAAGTAGAAAGTTTGTTTGATTTTTTTTTTTTTTCCATGTCTGACTCGATATGTAAATAGCCTACACATTGCATCCAGTCTTAAAGGTAAATGGCCCCTCAAACTTCTCCTGTACCAGGCTGTTAACATGTTTACATCTGCTGTAAAAGTTGGCATTTTGATGTGGATAGTGATGGGGCTTTCTTGGCTTTTAGAGTCTGCCTCAAGTGGACACGTGAGGAACTGCAGTTTTTGCACTACCAATCAGATTTGCAAGAAAGTTGCAGAGGAAAAAATGCAGGAATTCATTTAACATATACATAAGTTTTAGCCCAGTTTTATCAAGCAGCAACCTCCGGTCTGAAAAAATGAGACAACACGGAAGTGCTAAAAAGCTGCTGTTCCTCGAGTGACTGCTTGAGGCTGGAAGTACCGGAAGTCACGTACAAATGAACGGAAAAAAAACATTTTCTGAGCCGAAATTAGAGTATTTAAAGCCTGGTACAAACTCTGTCTCCCGTCTGTATCACTTATTTCGCTAACGGCAGAAGTTTTTTCTAACTCAGTCGTTTAGAAGATATTAGGATCAAGAGCTTGCCCAATCAGAGCCACAGCTCAGATCACGTGACTGACGGGCGCCCAATAGCCGTTAGTTTGGGCACTCGTCACTCGTCCCAACTCGAATATGGCCGCGCCCGCCGTTATGCTTCAAAACGGAGCTGCAGTAACAGATGGGTGATGTCACGGAGACTACGTTCATGTGTTATACAGTCTACGGTTTTTATAAAGCCTCCCAGGGTTTGTGGAAAGTTGCTTTTAGGAAGACTTTTGCGTTCCCTAACAATTTTTTTCCCTTTATTTCATTCTGCTGAGGGGACAGGATAAGATTTAACCACAAAAAAAAGCAAAAAACACTAACACCCCTGAAAGTTGGTACAATTTGGGGCTTGTGGTATATTCTGAATACATATGTAGAGATTAACAGCGTTATGTTTTGACTTCTGGTGTCAGGGACTCATTTAGTCTTCCTCCTCTCATCAGTAGTTCTGAAGGTAGTTATTAGCCCATTTAGCCTCCTCTATTTGAAACAGTAGAACTAACGACCTCCTTGATTATATGAACCAGATGTTTGAGATGAGAACATGCCTCCATTATTGCCGTTCACCCGTAATCCTGAGCGGAGGCTTCACCTATGAGGTGATGTATTTCAGGTTTCTGTTTCACACTCTATTTAGCGAGTCGTCGGTGCGCTCGGACGTCTCACTTCACGCTGGTTAAAATGCACTTTGGCACCGTTGTGGTCCCTTTGGGGTAATAGCATAAAGTGAGTTTCTTGTTACGGTCTCGTGAATGTGACGATGACATTCTTCACATTACTGTGCTCGTTTAAAGACATGATTACTTCTCGTATGTTGGGTCACAGCTCGGAAAAGTGCCGATCCTTTGACCTGTATATTGGTTCTCTGGGCCAATAACGGGCGTGTTACATTCTTGGTTACTTCCCTGACTTGTCACTTGGTGGTTATTAAATATCGGACATGAAGGGTGAGCATGGTGGGAAGAGAGCGACTACAAAGGCATTATTCACTCAGGGAGACAGAGAGCGGGAATTAAATCCAGACCGGACAGAGTCGGCGAGCGTTGTTGGGCAGAGCGGAGATGAAAGCTGCTCGCTTGTGTCCTGAGAGGTGCAGTTTTGGACAGTTTTGAAATGACATGCGAGGCAATGAAAGTCACAGCTACGGCGTATGGTTCTGGTCACGGTCGTTTTAACCGCCTCTCCCCTCGCTTTCCTGTCTTCTGCTGGAGCATGAAAACAAAAACAACACGTCTACTTTGACAGGAATGTGGGGCTAATCAGTGCCAAAAAAGCTGCTCACCGCCTTCTTTTTGGTGCATGTGGCATGTGAAGGTCCTCTTTCTTTTTTTTTTTTTTAAACTACATCCTAATTTTTCTACATGATTCATGCTTCTTATCCAGTGTTTGACTTTAAATGTCAAATAGATGTCAAACTGAACGGAATCACATTTAAAATTTGCATTTTTCTTAGTGATGGGAATTTAAAATAATTAAAGGATGTGCATATTTAGCGGATTTACAGTGACAGCTGGTAGAACAAATTATTCATGTTTTACATGACATTTCAGTCATGTTTTCCTTCATTTTGCTGCTTTATATGTAAATATTTCCGCTTGTCGAGGAGGGAACAGTGTACAAATGTAACAAATCCCATGAAATTACCAAATTTGTCACTGTGTGAGTCCCTAACTCTCAAACTAACTAAGTAAATCTTTAACGTTCACTCATTTCTTGCCTCACATGACCCTTTAAGGCCAATTCATATGGAATAAGTTTCACCTGGGGATCTCTGATAATATGTAATGATTTAGGAGGAAGTCCATATCATTAATTCTTTATGAATCAACCATGTCTGTAATTTATAAAGTACAATTTCCAGGGCAAACATCTCTGTAATTTCGGATAATAATAACAGTTGCTGTTTCTTTTTTTCTATCATTTTCTCCTCAAAAATGTCCCAGCAAATGTTACAACAGCACTTTGATAAACATGGAAGGAGACTCTGTGTACCCATTTGTCACTGGTAAAGAGGCTTCAAATAGACTAATTTATGGACATAAATATCACAAAAAAAGAAAAAGCATGTCACTGGTTTCATGTCGCCATATTCGGCAAACACAATAATGATAAGAACATAACTAAAACAAACTACAAACATATATTTAGACACCCAAAAGGTCTAAAAACAGGGAACCTAAACTATGAGTTTGAGGCTCTCAGCGTGCAACAGGTTGGCCAAGTCGCCACGGGAAAGCCATTTGCCAAAAAGTATCCTGCTTACAATACACCAAACAGCACAGAGACAAGCTTGAAAACTTCTAGAACAAAGTCGTTTTGAGCGATGAAACCAAAAATGAACTTTTTTATCCACAATCATAAACCCTACATTTAGAGAGGAGACGGACATGGATGTTTCAACATAACAATGATCCAAAACACAAAGCCAAGTCCACCTGCCATTGGCTACAGCAGAAAAAAATGAAGGTTCTGGAGTGGCCATCTCAGTCTCCTGACCTCAATACCATTGAGCCACTCTGGGGAGATCTCGAACCTGCAGTTTCTGCAAAGCAGCTCAAGAATTTGCAGGAAGTGCAGGCTTTTTGCCAAAAAAGAATGGGCAGTTTCACTAACTAAGAAATAAAGACCCTCATCCACAACGACCACAAAAGACTTCAAGCTGTTATTAATATTAAAGGAGGCAATACACGCTCTTAAGAAGTGGAGTATGTAAACTTCTGATCAGGGTCATTTTGAAAGTTTCAGTTGTTATTTTGATTTAAAAGATTAACACAGTTGTTTATTAATAAATGGCTTCACCCAACCACCAACCCTGAGTGAGTCACCATGAGTTACAATTATATATATGACACGTATAAGTCACAGTGATTGTGAAGACACCACAGATATTACATCTAATATTCCAGTTCCTGTTCTCCTTCTAAAATAAGAAACAACTCATTTTTGCTATTTTGTGCAAATGACTTTGTTTCTCTTCCTGGAAAAATCAGTCACGCTGAAGGGGAGTTGGCAAAATCGACACCAAATCCAACTCCTTATTTTTATTTGTTTGTTGCAGTTTTCATTTAGTCTTTGTTAAAGTGAAACTAAATAGATTCCATCTGTTATCGCTGTAATCGTATACTTTATGTGTAAATATGGCAAAGGAAGCTGACTGGTGTTTGTCTAATTCCATGAAAAAGACAACTAAGGAAACTAAAATGTGCAAATCCATCTCTCAACGCTGCTTTTGGAACTCTTTAAAAACTAATCATACTGATAACTCTTACTCCAAAGCATCTTTTTTTTCTCTTTACAGAGAAGAGAAATGCTCTGAAGAGGATCATTTCTCAAACATGAGCAAAAGCACATTTGTTGGGAACAACATGCAGCTGTGGATTTGGCTCTTATGCATATTTAAAGCAGCAGGGACGGTTTATGAAGACCATACTAAGTCATTATTTACTGCAGACATGAAGTGAACAGATACTTCTGTTTAATAAAGCAGCTCTTATTCTATGAAGCATAATCCACATTTTCAACCAGCCTTAAGTTTGTGAAATATATCCCCTGAACTGAGAACAAAACTCCCTCTTTTCTACACAATGTGAAGAGATATACAGCCGACTGAGACCTGGGTCCAGAGAGCATGTGTAAATCTCATTAGTTGTATATCCAACTGTCTTCATTGTGCAATTACTAAATTATAAATGTGGAATTAATCAGAAAAAGGGGGCTTGCTGTTTGTGCTAGGGGATTAATCTTGTCCTTGTTACGCCGGCGGCGAGAGGCATTATTCACGAACCGTCCATTCCTCACTTCCCCCCTCCTGGAATGAGAAATATAACTCCGAGCCAAGAGCAAGCATTCGCTCTCCAGCTCCACAGACCCTGACAAAACAGAGCGGTAATTACGTGAAATTATTGATATAAACAAACTGATGAATGGCCTTTGCACTCAGGGAGTATGTATGAGGTTTTTATGATGTACATGTGCGATTGTGTACAGTTTTGGCGTACATGTATTCGCAAAGGTGGATTTTTGAAGCCTTGATGGAGCAGATGATGAAAGATATTTGGAGTAATGTGATGTGAACTGGGATCATTTGGAGAATCAATGCAAAATAAATATTAGCTCACACTGACAGTAATTAGTAAAAGCGAAGAGAACAGAACAGAAAAAGCTTTTGTTCCTCTTGAAATGTGCAAAAGTCACGAATGAAGAGGATATAAAACTCTAAGCAGTTCAGAAGTGGTGGTAGCACTTAATCGAAACCGTGCAGCTCTCAAGAGAAACTATCTGTGCCAAACGCAAATCTGCCCAGCAGTAAAGAGGAACAGTTAGGGAATCTTAAACGGGCCACAATCCATTACAGAGAGTCATAAATGTCCTGGGGAATATACACATCATGGCAGAGTGGGCTGTGACTGTACTCTCCCACAGACTCATCCTGCTTTATGTGCCCATAAGCTCGGCTTTTATGAGGACTTTGTATAAGTTTGTGAAAGTAAAGCCGGAGCTGTTATGAGATTCTTAATCTCGGTGTATCATGTTCTTCGGGCAGGAAAGTCTTGGGAACACAAAGTACTGCTACCTGATTTTTAACTGTTTTCACACAGCTTTATGACATGTTAGAAAGGTAGACTTGATGAATTCTTTAATTTCCCTTAAATAATAATAAAAATCGTCTCCCATTCCTTCGAAAATACACAATGAGCTCACCGGAGTCCTTACAGACCTTTCGTTTCTGACTCCACTTACATTCACGTCAATCCGGGTGATATATTCAAACCTGAGAGGAATTACTCACTCCCCCACCGCCCAGCTGAGGACAGAGGCGTCTTGTCTCTGATTGGTGGGCTTCGCTCTCATTTGTCTTTGACACTCAGCGCTGCCTGGACGGTCGTGCCATTCATCTCCCGTGTCATTGGCAGACCGGGAGAGTCAAGCTGTGAGAGGAGAAGTCTGGTCCTCCTTATGAACCACCATCGGAGCCAGGTACTCTCTTTGTCTCAGAGACTCTCTTTGTCAGGACCTCACAAGTCTGCCAAGAGTATCAAATAAAAAAGTCTGACTGACAGGTTTGTCTTAATCCAGCTGTTGTAATGTTCGAGGCCAGGCCTGCGTTGTGGATTCAGTACAGCAGATGTCTGTGAAGCGTTTCTTATATGAAACTTGCTTGATGGTGATTAATAGGAATACAACAAGCTGTTGAGAAACGTTAACAACGCCTGACGTCTTTGAGTCATGAGGTATTTTCACAGAGCGAGGTGAAAAACAGTCAGTCATCCACGTGACAGGGATGACATTTAATGAGGCGTCATCTTCCCGTTTATCAAACTTTAAAAGTCAAAAGGTGACACTGTCGTCTATTAAAATCCAGATTTTCATAACTGGGTCAGGCTTTAAATGGTTAGGGATGAAATTAGACCGAGGTCATGGTGAGGTTAGGGCCGAGGTCACGCAGGAACAGTTTAAATACTGAATATTTCTGCTAGGACTCAAGCATGAGGTTTGTTATCACAAGGAGGGTTTATGTAAGATGGTGCTTCATGCAAAATGCACCGTAAAATATCAAAAGTCTGAGTTCACATTTTGCAGGCAGAAGGGGCTCTTTGGTTTAAATGTACAAGAAATTAACTCTGTTTATTTACTGCTGATGTAGAAGTGGTTCAGCAGTATTAAGCAGTCTCATTAACAAGGTCACTCACCCAACCCCCTGAGACACTTACACTATATACAACTGCTTTTTTGTACTGTCATGCACAACTCTTTTACTTTAATGAAACAATTATTCTGTACATTTGCAAGCTCATCGTCTCATACTGTATCTGTTTAAATTTGTTTCTGTTTATGTGTTTATGCTTTTGTTTTTCTTAACAATTTGCACAAACAAATCAAGGCAAATTTCTTGTAATGAAAAAACTACTTGTCCATAAATCTGACTCTGATTCTGATTTACTGTTTTTTATTCCAATTATGAGAAAGAATTAGTTTGAAGTAAAGCAAGTTTTTTGGTTTGATGAATAAGACAAAATTAAAGAACCAAGGTGAGGATAATGGTGGCTTTAAAAGAGTAAGAGTAAATACTGCATTGCTGCAAAAACTAAATAAATAAATCTCAAAGCCAAAATATTAAACATTTTCACAAAAATGTGACCTACATAATTTCATGATGTGCAAAAAAAAATGTTTCTGGGGTCAATCTTTTTTTAACAAAATATTTTTAATTTTTTTCAAATGTTTTTTGTAATTCAAGGCATTTTTTAATGACTATTCTTTCTATTTTATATTTCAGTAAATTATTTTGTAATATGTAAAAAAAATGCATTTTTTTCTTAACACACTTTAAACACTACATGAAATATTTTTCCTTTTTTTCACATTTCATGATATTTTGTCTGTTTCCTAATTTTTTTTTTACAAAATGTTTTTTTTTTTTTTTTTTTTTTTTTTTTTTTTTTTTTTTTTTTTTTTTTTTTTTTTTTTTTTTTTTTTTTTTTTTTTTTTTTATTTTAATTTATTTTTTATTACTATTTTTTTTATTTTTTATTTAATTACATTATTTTGTTATATGAAAAAAGGCTTTTTTTTTTTACATGAAATATTTTTACTTTTTTTCGCAATTCATGATATTTTGTCTGTTTCCTTAATTTTGCTTCTTTGATGTAAAGAGTTCATTTTTCTGAAAGGTTGAGTTTAAAATAGTATTTGAGGTTAATTATTTGAAATTAAAAGATTGTTGACAGCTCTATTTACAAATATAGGCTCTTGTATCGTAGAGTACAGGAGAGGAATCATGAGAAACACAAACATAAAAGCTTCAAATCAATACAAAAAAAAGGCTGAGGACACATCGTAGGGAAATATTTACAGTCACGGACTCTGAATGTACAAATTTGTGTGATTTTGTGGTCAGGTCCTGTTTGCTGTCGAGACTCTGACTCCATGACCTTTCTCTCTTTGTCACCCAGCACAAACAATTTGCCCTTCAGCATTTTCAATTATAAATAAGTCAAACTATGACTAAGAGTGATACAGAAGCGCTTGCTGTTGGATCAACCTTGCAGGCAAAAAGAAACGCTGGGAGAAAAAAACAACAAGTTGCCAAGTAAATCCTCTGGAGCTCATTAAGCTTTCATAATAAATAATGTTTGTATAATGATGACCTTTGAAACGTGGAAAGAAATGATTAAAGGGAATCTTTTGTTCTGACACAACAGATGGATCTGCCTGATTCCACAATGTTGGAAAAGACTTGATTCCCTGAGAGACTGACTCATGGATCCGTCTGTATGTGGCACGGGCTGGTCCCACTTAAAGAGCAGGCACGTCTGCGTATATACAGCCGAAAAAGTCATGCCATCTCGCCATTAAACAAAATCCAACTCTCCTTTTTTCTCCCTCTAATCCTATTGCTGTTGACTTGTTCCTGTTCAGCATTATTCACACAGCATTCCTTGATCCTTTCCTGCAGATGCCAACTCTCACGAAAGCATATTTCCCCCTTTTACGGGCACTTTTATAGGCACACCTGGAAATTGCCCCATAAAGGTCACAAATTGAAATATTACGAGCGTTACAAATCCGCTCAGCACCTATCAACCCTGCCAAACAACGGTGCTGTTGAATACTAAACAATTCATCTCAATTTGTGTCCCACATCCAACCCCAGAGCTATGACGCCGATACTTTTTTTTTTCTCCTGTTCCAAACTTTCTGCCTCTCCTCAGTCTCACTCGGTCTCTGGATGATGTGACGGAGACAAACTCAGAGTTAAACCCTCTCTGTCTCCACACGCCTGTTGCTCCATGAACCGACGTGGCTCTTCAGAAAACTTTCAGAGAGCTATAAAAAGACGAGGTTATCCATCCATTTATTAGAGGCAGAGGAGTCTCTGGTCAAAGCAGTTTCTCTGGATCTGTGCCACCGTGTGAGAGCTCTAAAAGTCTCCACGCTCGCTGAGACTGAAGCAAAGATGAGAGATCTATGCTGACGACTTGTTTACTGGAAGAGGAAAGTGTCTTCAACCTTATTAAGTCTGGCTCCATCCTGAGACTCCTCTTTTTTTTCTCAAAGGTGCTTTCAAAACTGAGAATTGGGATGTGACTTTTGGTCTCAAGCTCATTTTACTGCCTCTTCCTGCTGGATTTAATCTGTCTTAAAATTGAAACACCAAAGCATTGGCGTTAGCTGTGTAAACACAAACTGTCCCTTAAGCCAGGAGCTAACTGAGCTAACCACCGAGCAGCAACAAGTGTACAAACAGTCCACTAGGAAACTCCTAGTTTTAGGGACAGCCAAATGATCTAGTTCCATCATTTAATTAAGTTACAAAGTTGGGTTTTAAGTGTTTGATTTAAAAAAAAGAGTCAGGCCCTGATTCATAAAGGAAGAAAGTGACCTTTTCAAATCCACAAAGCACACACCAAAGAGTTTGAATCTCCATAATACGCACTGCAGAGTAATATATCTGTGTACCAGTATTAACACTTTGAAATGAGCCATCACACATTTATTTGGAGTAAAATATGCTGTGTGTTAAAAACAACATACAGCAACAATTTACTCCTATACATCACTGTAATATCCCAATTTTGTGTGCCCCTTTTCCTGTTTTAATATAAGTATCTGAACTCAACTTCCATTATTTCAGAAAAAAATCAAGACCATAGCATTAAAGCTTATATCTACCTTATTATCTGACTTAATTGTAAATAGTTATGCTTTTGAATAATCCTTCCTATAAAAGTGTCAAAGGTGTGAACCTTTTTTTATTCAGGATATGATGTTATCTATCTTTCATTTAACAATAATACATATTTCTAATTTTTCCATTTTTCTTTAGCACATATATTTAATCTTTTCTTTTTGTACAATTTTGTTTTTACTTTCTTATTTCTTTTCACATATTTTTTGATACTTAATGTTTATTCATACATATAGAGAGAGAGTAGAGTTCAAATTGGAGTCAAATTCCTTATATTCTTCTAGTTACTTCTATGAATACAGGCTATTCCAAATCATTTCTCTAACGTAATGAACTTTAAACACACATTCACTCTTTTTGGCCATACTTACTTTAACCCTGCTTCAATGATAAAATTAACACACACAAAAAAATAAAAAATTACCTCTCGTTGACCAAAACCATGAAAAATTAAACAGCGTTTTCAAAAGTTTGCGTTTTTTCAGTCAGCAAAAACACCTGAAGCTGAAACGCAACAAAGCTTTCTCATGTAAACTTGAACCACCATACATTGCTTGAGTTGACAGGACAACACCTTTAACACAAATTATCATATAATAATAATGTACTGAGCAGAAATAAAACCTATTACTACACGAAACTAATGCGTGGTATTAAAGAGAATAATAATGAAAACACAAAAAACTGCATGAACAGTCCCTGCTAACTAGCTTAATTGAGGCTTAAGTGCTTTGAATGAGGAAAGTTTAATAACGTTGCTCTGACTTACCGACACTGACCGGGAGTTTCAACGACCATGGTGAAGTTTCGAAGTCTGAATCCAGTCTTTGGCACAGGAAATATCAAGAATATCCACAGTTCCTCGTCGACGTTTAGAAAGGAAACTGCTTTGCGCGGGAAGGACACGAACAACGGTTTTTCTCTTCAACGCTGCCTGCGCACGAGCTCAACAGTTCGTTCGTTCGCTGCGGATGTGGCCGTTAGCTCCCCATTGGAAAAGTTACTCCAGAAAAGGTAAATACTCGCCTCCTTCATTAAGCAAACAACTGTTAAAGAAAATGCCAGGACAAAAAATAAAAAAAGGCGGCGGGCTCACGGCTGCAGCCATATAAACATAAATGAGACTAGATACTCGGTCCACTGTAGCGGCAGGATAACTGACGTGCGTGCGTACATAGCAGCCGGCTAACTGACGTCAGTACGTAGCGGCCATCTTAGTGAGGGCAACGTTCCCATCCAAGACAGTGCATCTACATCATAGACTGTATAAAACAGATCTACATTGAAAAGAAACCATAACTTGCTCATTATAAAACAAATTTCCATGCAGGTTACTTTACTGTCAGCGTCAGAATATATGCTATAATAACAGAAATTCGGGTAAAAAAAAAAAAGTTTCAAAAAAAGAACACAAAAATACGGAAGCCCTTGAAGGCCATAGTTTTCGACAATGACTTTGCTCCATTTCTCGAGATTACAAGTTAATTTCACTTGCATTCTCGACTTTACAACTCATTTTTGTCCTTAATTTGAAAAAGCGAAGCTTGTTTTCTGCTCTTAAATTACAGATAGTAACAAAAGTATATCAGTCAGTCGTCTTTATTCATTTAAATAACGTTCTATTAACTTTTGGAATCTAGTGCCCAGTCAATATTTGTTTTGTCCACCCAAAACTGATATCTAGACTGGTCAAAAAGGAATCACATCCTGTGGTGACAAGGGAATAGTACCCCTACGTTAACTGGCTATGCTATCCTGCATGTGCCCTGTCCCGCTTATGGAGTTCAAACTTCCGTCACATCACTTGTAAGGAAGCCTGGAGGGCAAAAACAATCGAGACAAAATGATTTCCTTCATTACATCCTTTTAATTATTCATTTGTTTAATATTCTTCAGCACATTATAGTTCCACCAGGTACACACTCCAAACCAGTAGGTGGCAATAATCCATCAAGACATTGTTTGTGAATAGCCAAAAAAGAAATAATAATAATAAGAAGGCTTCAATTGAACAATTAATAGAGCTGTGTAACTTTTCTAGTAGCGTATATAAATCACATGACAGCCACAGAAACAATAGCATCCAGTATATTATTTTAGTCCCGGCTTTACTACTGCAAATGGCATGAATGCCTAGAAAAGCATGTACTATATGTGTTTACGAAAATACTGAGTTATCTGCACTACATTTGAGATATGTTCTCTCAAATATGTGTAAACTATGGTTGCTTTATTCAATCACCAGTTACAGTGGAATGCCTGATAGCATTATTTCAACCTTCACAACTTTAAAGCTGTTAACACATTCAGTAATGAACTGCAAACCCGGGAAATATTAAATTTGCTCTCAAAGGTCAGTTTCCCATCGTATAAAAAAATGCATAATCTGTACCAGTCAAATTAATCAGATTTGTGTTATTTGTAGGACAGCGTCGGAACACAGTCAAAACAAACGTACCAAACATGACTTACAGTCTAAATGGGCTTTCCATTAATCTCCATAGCCTGCAGCTCTATTCATCAGCGACCGTTGTCATCACCATGTGTGTACTGTATTAGCAAAGGGCTCTGGTGTCGCTCCACTGTGGAGCTGCTGATGGCCAAGGAATGATAAGTGGACGGCTAGACCTTTGTGGGGGTACATGGCAGCTAACGGACCCTCGACCACTGCTAAGCATCCAGTTTCAAGACTTCAGAGTCACACAGGGTACCATTTAGAAGATCTTTCTCTTTGTAGAGGACGTGTAATCACATATTTTCACATGCCCAGGTGGGTGGAGAGGGGGGTGCGCTTTGCAAGTTAGTTGATTTAATATTTCAGCCTAAGAAATCAGTGTTTCATGTTGATGAGTTTGTACTTTTCTTTCCTTAAGACCCTACTTTCAGCTGTAACAGCTGCTCTGCTGATGCTTCATTAGCTTCTCTAATTAGCAGATATGTCTAGGCGAGGGCTCTGTCCATACAGTACAAGTGTATTTTTTAGATAACTTGCAGAAAAAGAAGAAGCAGAAGGCCCTCTAACTTTTCAGTCTCAATATTTTAACAGTACATGGAACGATTAAGTAAAATTTCTTGAGTGAAAATCATGAAAATCATTCGGGTTTAAACGTTTGACAGCCGGTGGTTGCTGATAAGAAAGTGATATGTGACACAGAGAAACATTTGACTTTATTAACTCTGGCTCCTGCAAGGTTTTTCTTGCAGAGCTCAGTTTGCACTTCAAAAGACTCTGCACCATATTTACACACACAATCTGCTCAACTCCAGGACACTCAGTATGAAGCCAAAAGTGAATTTGCCCACCCTGACACACAAAAATAATAAACAGAGAAAGTGAAGCTGCTTTAAAGTCAGTCGAGACCAACGGGAAGACACCAAAACAACATGGCCAACATGAAGACCTGGAGTTTGGATACTTAATTGTTTGAATGTGCCCGGTCTGTCTCCTCCTCTTTCATACAGGTCTGCTCTGTCACAGCCTCCTGAAACTCTTTTTGGCTCCTTCTTTCCTTCCCACAGTTCCCAAGTGGTGAGACATGCATATTAATAATCTGTTCCCCACAGCCATTCAAACAAAGACGCTTCATCTAGCATGTCCGTCTGTTTGTTCTCATTGTTAGTGAGTGCATTTGAAAATCATTTAATGGTCATTCACTTTCAACCTCTCCATTTCTGCTCCTGCTGTTTGTTTGTTTGTTTGTGAGGAGCAAAGCACTGAGTTACCATGGCACCTATCTGCATTTTTTATTTGCTGCTTTATCATTGGGCCCTTCCACACTTTGTGGCTCTGCAGATATGATTCCCCTTTTCTACAGCTCATTTCACGGTTTGCTGTGGTCTCCGCATCACCCTCAGGGGTTGTTCTCGGGATTGTGGGTCTGTTTGTGAGTGGGCAACTTTTAAACTTAAGCAACATAAGTGTCAAAACAGACCCAAAAACCTCGATAATAGGGATGAATTTGGCTGAGATGAGCATGAATAACTTCTGAATATCTAATCTAAAGACTCTTAAGCTAATTGCAAATGCTTGTTTTTACCCAATAGAATGACCCAACAACTAAATAAGATTTGACATCAAGAATTATTCCACAATGTTGATAAACAATAAAGATTTTTGATATCACTTTTTTCAGATACCAGAAAGAGTACTCCCTCTTGAGTATGACAACTTTGATGCATAAAATTTCAGTTAAAGCATTGAAAGATCATTTAGAAAACAATATTTTTTTCAAATGAATTGCAGGGAAAAATAAAACAGTTTAACTGTTAACTTTCCCTGAGTTTCATTCCAAGGTGAATTATTAAAGCACATAATCAAAGCAAGCTTTAACCCTTGACCCTGTTACCAAGTCTTTCAGAATACTTTGCTTTGGAGTTGCATGTACCCCATGAACACTGTTTGACTGTTTTTTTATTTTATTTTATCTTTGAAAAAACTCATAAAACTGAACAAAAACTGACTTTCTGCAATGCATTTTAATGGTTATCCGAGCAAAGAATGTCTGAGTGCTTGGTAATGGCTATACACACTGTGATTGGCTCGTCATGTGAAAGGGCGGGACTTAGCCATAGGTCGAATAAAGATATTAAAATTATTTAAGGAATCAAAATTTTGACTTCCAGGTCCATTTATTGACAGTAAGAGAGCCTTTAGTCAGGTAAGATGTTATGTTTTAGCTCTTTGTCTAATTGTACAGAAAATTTCACAATAACTTGAATATTCAGAATCAGAAACAAAAAAACTAACAGAGCACTCTGAGTCTTTTCCAAAGTCAACATAATTCTTTTTAAGTGTATTTTTATGCTTTATAAACCTCTTCATCCCATTTTATCCTTCATCCTCAAGTGTACACACGCCTGTGACCTGCCCTCTGCAGAGATGAAGAAAAGAAATCTGTCATTGACTTTGTGCGCTCTCTTTTCATGCCTGGGGCCTGTTAGCACCTTTTACATCATCTGAAGTGTGTTTATATGTGCTGCAGCAGCACGACTGCTGTGCTGCTGACCTACAGCAGACTGTTTACGTATCAGAGCCGGCCTGATAAGTGATTCTTATCCCTCAAGCTGCTCTTACATTGTGCTGTGCGGTTTGGTTTGTGTTTTTCTAAGCCTGTGTGCTTCAACCACAAGGACGATAAAATGCCAGTGGCTGTTGTATAATAAATAAAAAATGATAAGAACAGGAAAAATAATTAAAAAACTCCAGGTTGTTTTCTTTTTTTATAGCTTCCCAGCTACTTACGTTATTGTACGGATGGCATATGAGGCTGATAAACAGCCAACATCCCATCCTGCCATCCACAGTGGAGCATGAAGTGGATGTGGCACTCCTTTTCAAAATAAATGAAAACCGCAAATATCACATCAACGTATCGGAAAAGAGTTTGAGTCCTGGCCTTGTTCTGTTCTGTTCAGCGCTGGCAGAGCGTGGACACTGCGAACAGGAACTTCCTGGCACGGTTCTGTTATTGTTGCAGAAAATGAAGAGAGTGAGAGCCAGGTATGCGGAGTTAGTTCAATAAAGCTCAAACCAAAAACAGCAAATTGAGCGGGAAGGACTGAGAAGGAGCCAGTGCTGAGTCTGGGAGTGGCCTTGACCTTCTTCTTCCAGTGTGTATATAATCTGTGCTTGTTTTAATATTTGCAGGTATGCATACACAGGCGGGACTAATGAATAAACTGTTGAAAGACAAAAGGTTGTTTAATTCACGTCCATTTCCATAAATTACAGAGCATGAACAGTCATCTTCTTGTTCCTCATACATGTTCAATCAAACATGGCAATCAAAAACTGGTTCCTGAATTGATTAGTAATGGTCCAATCCATAGACCTCGTTACCCTTTTTGCTAACGGATTCCTTTATTGGTTCTTTACATCACGTTGGAGTGGACGCACCTTACGTTGACTATTCTGCCCCAACTAGTTCAGCTTAGCAGATAGAAAACAGTTTCCCAATAAAACTCTGACTCGGGATTTTATGCCTGAGGTTTCACTTGAGAAGCTGTAACACAGAACACACAAAGAAATGTACATTACTCCCTCACAAGAGATTCATAATCCATACATTGAACACGTTCTATATCTCCTGATGATACAGAAAACATAACACTGGCTTGTTGTTAACATTTATGGAGAATTACAATGATCGCATATGCTAGCGGTAAGAATACATTGATATTACTTTGGTTTCAAAACAGAATTTCAACTTTCATCACAAAGAAAAATCACAATGACTCTTTGGGAACAATACTAAAACCTCTAAATGTGAAAGTGGTAACAGGGACTCATGGATCCAAACCACTCAAAGCATCACTGGGTGGCCTACTTTAGTCAATAAAACATGACAGTTACTTATTTTTATTTATTTACATCCAGAGATCTAGGATCCAGTGACCACATGCAAAGAATTTTACTTCTATTTAGTTATGTCTAGAGATATCCAGATTTATTGACCAACCTCATAAACTTATAAAAATGTTGAGTGACTTCTTGTTCTCAGAAAATTAAATGGAGGAAGTAATAAGGAAATGAATAAAGAATCAGATTAATAAGGGCATTGGTATCAATAAAAGCCAATCAATTCTCATCCCTACTCCACTACTGGGCTGTGTGTTATCATTTTTATCAGTTCTTTTTTATCCAAGTATCTCTACGCCTATTTGAGTCAAGAAATTATCTTCTTTTGCCACCTTTACAAAGCGAGCACTATCACCATCCAAATCTCAGGTTTGATGCTTCAACTCAACAGATGAACGTTTCTCCTCCATCTGGGAAAACTTAACTTTACACCAGATTCCAGGAGTATTCGTTTTCACCTACTGTCACATTGACGGCTCACCCATTCGGGACGGATCGAGCGTGATGCCAAGATCCGCTGTCCCGTCTTCACGCTTCTTGGGAGACATTTTCAAGAGTAAACACTCGTCCAAAGCGAGATTTTCACATGGATGTTTGGCGGAATATTCCAGGGGAATGTTTGCGTGGATATCTCGAACATCTCGGGTGATTTTCACAACACAGTGATCCCAGATGTAGCCTTTGTGCCGTTGTTAAGCCCAGCACTTTCCGTTAACCCGCCTGGGACACACGCCACCGTTTTGGTCCGAAGGATCATAGGTTCTCGTTTTAAGCTAACGGGTTGTTTATACGGGCTTCGCCAACTGGATCCGTGATTGCAGGCCACTGGTTTATTTTAATTAGCCATGGTGAGCAGTTCCGATGGATTTTCGAGTGTGACTCACCCCTTTTTCAAAACATTAGTCTCCGCTGAGTCCCACTGCTGCCCTTTGAGGTTGGGTTTCATTTCAGATTTCGGGGGCATCCTGATGTGTGTGCTGTATGTGTAGCTGTGTAGAGACCCAAAGAAAGTGTTACTCCTGCTCAGCTAGTGATGAAAATTTAATTTCACAAATCCAGAGACTTCTCCTAAAATGCGCCCCACTCTGAACTTAACGTCTAGTCTTACATGCACCGATTTAAAAACGCACTTAGCTATTTTTGGATGGAAAAACTGGTGTACATTAAAAGAAAATACTCCTGAGAGAGAAGAAACATCTGGTTCTCTGTCCCCTCTCCTGGAATAGAGCGGCTTTAATTGTAAATTTAATTTAAATAGATTTAATTTTACATTCAATTAACCGCATATGAGATGAATGTCCAACTCATGACTTAAAGTCAAATCCCAAAGTATTAAAAGTTTGCTGTACACGAGGGGAACAGAGGGAGAATTCAAACCTGCTCTTGGGAGGAGCTGGTGCCTCGATTGTTAAAAGACGACTCAGCAGTTTTTTGCTTGAATCAGTGTTTCTGCATGTGTGGGAGAAAAACTATTCCAGCATCTGTTTAATTCAGAAAGAGGCCTAAAAAAGCAACTGAGCCACAAGACTGCTTCAGGTTTGACGCAAAGAGCCGGGAGCTGAATCCATGTATGATTGGCTCAATTGGTATTTAATTATGAATCCAGGACCAAAACACTGAAAAACAGCTCTTTTTCTACTTTTTCTTATGAAATGAAAGCAAATGAATCAAAATATTGCTAATTTTTCAACATCTAGTTTGTTGACAAATATATTTATAATAATTCGTCCAATTATTGTGACCCGGATGTTGTAGATGGAGAAACTTCTCTTCACTGGTAGTTGCAGATGCGAGGCTGGACAGTTAGTTTTTACTTGAAGGTGCTATTAAGGATGACGATGCCTAATTGTAAAATAACACACAACTTAATAAAGATGTGACATATTTTGAAGTAAAGGAACATACCTGAAAGATCCTGCAATGTTTTTCAGTTGTCATGTCTTCATCCAGTTTGGCAGTAAGAGGGGAGATCTGTGTTTTTCTCTGCTGAAAACGATTTCTGTGATTTATTTAGAAGGAATAGTGCAAACAGGAAAAATAAACAGGAGAGTGACAGAGCACAGGCCAAAGGCTTAAACTCTTTCTGCCACTCTCTGGCTCTGTTAAATCTTAAGAGTCTATCAATAACATGAAGGGCCAGGTTACTTTTGCTCTGCTTGGTGAGGTTAGAGTTGGTAGATGAGCACTGGCAGGACATAACCAGGATTATTTAACATAACACATTACGGTTATGTCTCAGAGCACCGGGCTGTGACTGACATTAAGTGTAGCCAGTCACTTTAACTGACAGAATATCGAAAAACAAACAATTTTTCATGTATTTGTTTTCCTTTGAATGAATGATACACAGATTGAGCTGCATCGCATCTTTTCAATCTGTTGCTGTAGTTTTGCTTTTCACTATGCAACACAATCTCCGTCGATTGCAGTACAAAAGCGTGGATAACATTTTTGTCCATGACACTGGCGCTTCATTTCAGCTCCTTCTCTGGTGGACTCCTTTAAGTGAATCAAGTTTATTCAAAACACATGAGCTGTGTTGGAAAGGCAAAGCCACAGCTCCAGACTCGCAGTAAAAAAATGCCTTTTGATGTCCCCAAACGTAGACACTCGCAGAAACGAAAGTGTGGCCTGACATTTTGCAACTTCATGCGATAGACTTTGTTCTGCTGCTTTAATTTCTGCTCATTATATCTTTAAGAAATTGCGTGTAAATGAGCCATCGTCTGCATTCCTGCACCCAATAAACATGAGATTCAGCTTTAAAACAGCCTCATTCACACAGGAGTTGTAATTACTCGACAGAACTATCACACACAGTCATGCAGCTTCGCCTAATGTGAGCTATCAAGTGCAGTTTCTGTCAGGAAACGCAACTCCAGCTCTGTCATTCCTTCTCCGTGCTTTTATTGTTGAAAGAAAACAGCACACTCACCCAAACGCCTCTGCACAGCACCTTTTTAAACACTCATAGCTGTTAAAGCTGCAGCTGCGCGCGGATCAGTTACATTCTTTATCTCACCTTGTAGAGCTTTTCCCAATGAGAGCCATAAATTTTCACTCTCTCTCTCATGAGCAAAGCCGTCTGTGTTTCTGAAGTCTTTTCTTTTAAAAAAAAAATCTCCTTCTTCTCCTCCACACTGGATTCAAATTAATTTCCTCACAGCTGGGAACAAACACTAAAGAAAAAAAAAGCAAATTAAAAGTCTGGAGGGGAAGGTTACATAAAGCAGCATTTGAGGGAGAGAGGAGCCAAAAACATACACTCACAATGCTCAAACGAGGGAACGGAGGAAAATTACTGGCAGACAGATTTGTAAGAGTTGCCAAGACCTTTCTTGTTAATTTTATTTAGTTATTAAGTGACATAAACACCTTTTAAAAGATGCAAGAAAGGCACAAAATAAGGAAAACGTCACAGAGGAGCTGCTTGGAAAAGTAGTTATTTGCTTTCATTGCCTGCAAAACACTTCAATAAGCTTTGATCTTAATTTGATTTCCATATCACTGATTCAAAAATACATGTCTGGCATCTTTATGTGAATTAACTAAGAAGTGTGAAAAGAAAACTAGTTCCAGAGATGTTAAATACTGTACACTCAAACATGACAAGAAGCCGAATAAGACGTCTCCGGGCCTGTTACTGCACTTGTCACTCGTTATTTATTTAACACAGCCACATCAAATCACAATTAACAGATAATAACAAAGCAACCACTCCAGAGAGAAAAACTCTAAATGTCAGATCAAGCTCAAGAATGTCAGTCATCAGGAAGTACTCACCTTTTTTCTTTTTTTTTTTATTCCTGACTCATCCAGTTTGGCACATTAAACTAACCGCCTACACACTGGAACAATTATGAGAATAGTATGGGCTGTTTTAACAGCTGTAGGCCGGGGGAGGGCAGGGTGAGAGAGGCTGGGGGAGTTTGGTGGATCATGGGATACCAAAGAGGAGAGATGCAAGCGTAGCAGAGAAAGAACAGGTATGTTTCAACATCCAATGGTGGTGTTTTAGAAAGAGGCAGCAAAGACAAGTTAAAATTTGGACTAGTTTATGTGGATTTACTTCAATTTTATCATATTATTGTGTTGTTTTCCAAGAGATTTTGACTTTGACTAGAAAGCTTAAAGTGACTGTGAGGACTATATATAGATATATACACAAAATGTCGCCACCTGGATTTAACTAAGCAAATAGATACAAGCCTCCTGTTGGATAATTACTGCATGGGTGATTATCTTTCAGCTGGAAACAAATTATTTAACCCCAGCTGATGTAGTGAGTGACTTCTCATTTCTTCAACAATCATGGAGAAAGACACATCCTGTGGTTGTAGAAAAGATGTTAGTCTGTTTAAGAATGGTCAAATTATTGGTGCTACCGCTACGACTGAAATTTGGTTGAGAACTGTCTAATGCATTATTAAAAACTGGAAGGATGGTGGGGAACCATCGTCTGTCCAAGGGATGTGGTTGGAAAAAAAATCCTGAAAGAGAGTGATCAGCAATCATTTAAACATTTGGTCAAATCAAATTAAAGAGAAACAACAGTAGAACTCGGGATTATGTTTAATAGTGAAATTAACAGCATTTCTACATGTACAATGCAAAGGGAACTCAAGGGACTGGGATTGAACAGCTGTGTAGCCTTAAGAAAACCACTAATCAGTGAGGCTAACCAGAAAAAAAGCTTCAGTTTTCTGGGGAGAATAAAGATTGGACTTTGGAGGAATGGAAGAAGGTCATGTGATCTGATGAGTCTAGAGTGATGGGTGCATCAGGGTAAGAAGAGAGACAGGTGAAATGCTGCACTCCTCATCAACACAAGGTCTTGGTGAAAAATTAATGAAACATTGGATGGAAAGAAATCTTATGACATTGCAGAAGCGTATTAAAACAGTGCCACAGTGAATGTGTGCTGTAATCAAAGCTAAAGAGTGAGGGACTTTTTTTTCGGTGGTCTTCCCTAAAAAAAAAACTCTCGCCATGACCCTTATGGGGCTCCGTAGTCTTGTCACCAAGAAATTCTGCCTCCACATGGAGCATGTGCTTAAACTGCTAACCAACAATCACCCAATTAAAGAGTCATTTTGAGGGTCATTGTTGCCCATACACTTGAAAAAAACAGCCGGATTAATATCAATTGAAAATCTGTATGAGGCTAGATTTAGTAAAACTTTTCATATTTCTAACCACATATTACTGGCTATTCCAGAAGTAAAAAAATGTTTTTTAAGTGTCAAATTTTTACCTCCTTGTTGCAGAACTCCTCGCTCTCCTCATGCAGATTTCCCTTCGGTGGCCGTTCTTCCTCTCACCACATGAGCTCCTGGGAAAAGCACTCCATGGCCCAAAACATCTGCTGCTAATACGGGTCACTTTTATCCCCAGGTTGCCTGTCAGAAAAAAAAATAAAAGTCTTGCACATGACAACTAAATGAAAAACATAAATGGCATGAATCAACCAGACTGTGTGTGTTATTTCCCAGCACTTGTATCAACATGCTAGCAAGCACGCTGAGCTGTGAAATATCTAAGCCGGGACACCCGTGGGGTTTTCCTGAGATCCAAATAAGGGCTCTTCCTGGCCCAGGGTCAGACGAGGAGAGGGAGAGTATTTATTGAACAAACATGGGACGAGTTATCATGTCTGGAAAGTGGCATTTGTTGTGACTGGTGTGCGGAAACAGCCAACAAGTATCATCAGAATCAGTAGAGGTCTTACAGGTGAGTTTACACCTGATAGCTAACTAAAGTGCATGACTCAAACTGGGAAGAAGCTCTGATAAAGATGTTCATTAAACATCCTGAACCCTCTCCAACACCAACGAAAACTTTTAAAGTAGGCTGTGAGGAGAATCTGTAAGAAGTGGATTGCAGAGGCTTCATCTGGAGGATTTGCGCAAACAGTCATGATGTATTTGCTTTGAAAGTGAAAGTGAAAGTAGAGCCAACACTACTTTTTTTTGTTCAAGACAACTTTTTACTGGATTCAACGCAACGGGATAATGTATTTATCAACAGCATTGTTGTTTGAAACATGACAACAAGCGAACTTTGTAAGTTTGTACCATTGTTGAGTAGCCGGGTTTTAGCGCTTCTCACAGCCCAGTGCTCTGAGACATGTCTATAACATGTAACGTTCGTTAGGTCCTACCAGTGCCCATCTACAAACTGCAACTTCACCAAGCAGAGCAAACATAACCTGACTCTTCATTTTATTGATAGACTCTCAAGGTTTGAACAGATTCACCTGTGTTTTAGCCTTTAGCTCTGTGCTCTATCACTCTCTTGTTTAGCTTTCTTCTGCTCTTCTGTCTGTTTTCTGTCAGACAGTCCAGCTCCTTTTTCCACCATTACTACAAAACAAATCCAAGAAGAAAAACCCCTCAGTTTTTTCTTCTCACTTCTATACTTGGTCAGCCGGTGTGGGGTTGTCATAGAAACTAATCTGGTCCAGTCCGGCCCAATCAGTAAGCTTGGAATGAGCGTTTAGAAATAACCTTTTTTAGTGCTGATAATGTCACTTTAAATTCTAGATCATGGTCAGGGATAAATCTAGATATGAGACTTTTTGAAGATCACTCAGAAAGTCCTAACAGTCCCTTTAAGAAGGGGTGATACATCAAGAAAACCACAACTGCATCAAACAGAGGAGCTTTGGGTCCATTCTAGTGCTTTGTTCTTCTGCTGTGGTGCACAACCGTCTTTGTGGTCCAGCGTCACAATTCATTTTCTGTTCATTTTGTGTCAGGAAGTCGAGTCAGAAGCCATAACTTCTCGCCTGTGAATCGCCTTTTTGTTCCTAGGTTTCCCCTTAACCCCCACTCTCAGACGATATGACCTCTAAATGGGGAAGTTTTATGCAGTTGACCTTTGACTTTAACGTCTCCGTATTTATGCCTGAGAAAATAGTGAAATTATGACACTTAACGCCGTCGCCTGAATGCGTCTGGAGCTGCTCTGTGAAGACTGGGGGCCATTGAGACCACATGCTGGATGATGTGGACACCCGTCACTCTTTGAAACATTAACTCCAAACCTGCCATTACAGCAACTTCACACCTAAAAGCGAGAGAGTTTCAGTGCAGCACATATAAAACACTTCTCGTCCAATCAAATTAGGTCATTCAAAATATCACACAGAGGTTATTGTGTTGATAAAACCTCACTGAGATATCTTAAGACAACATCAGGACCACTTATACACAGGTCCAGCAGGCCCCCTAGAGGATAAATGTGGAAAATCACTGTTTTCCAGCATCATCCAACTCTCTGTGTCATACATGCCGTAGCCTCTGGTGATAAATTACCGCCTGTTTTGTTTTTGTATGGCTCTTTTGTATCGAAAAGGTCTCGCAGATATAAAATAATCTCTTTGCAATTATCAGAATGAACTCCAGATGTCACGCTGTAAAAACAGATGGGCTCTTTGTGCAATCAGTCAATTCTTAAATGAGGAAGAAAACTTAATGATATAAACAGAAACAAAATCAGGAGCTAAGGGGGAAAACCCTGCTGACTTTACAGTCCCATTACACAATGCTTCTTTATTTACGGAGAGATGTGTTGGAAGGTGTCATCTCTTAATGGTGTTATTTGACATGAATAAGCATCCAGGAGCTATGACTTAGCGCATGTTTGGATTCGTCTTGTCTCCTCTTTGGCTCAATCAAAGACTTTCAGACTCAGGAAAACCAGCTCAGTCAGATTCAGTTTCATCCATTGGCTCTATCTATAATGGTGGTTCTGTTAATTACCCCATGTGTGTTTGGGGCTACACCCTCTGTCTATTATGATCTGTATCTGCAAATGAGGTCTGGCATTTTAAGTGTGACTAAGCTCAAGGAAGTTGGCTTAAATCCAGTTTGATGATGCTGCTGCACTGTTAAAAATTATCCTGCAAATTCAAGATAAATCACTGGCAGCAGAGATACTAGTAATTTACTGTGATTTTACAGTGCACATACTGTTAGTGAGCCAAATTAGCTTTTGAGGCTAATTGCAAAAGGTTGTCACTAAGTTGTAATTTACTTCGCATTGATTATTAAGTTACCAGTAGTCTAGTATAGACTCTATTGGGACTTTTAGAGGTATCCTAGCTGAACAACCAATTTTCCCTACATCATACAGCAGTATTTCTACATATGAGATGAAAAAAAAAACCTTGTGTATCCTTGATGGTCAAGTATAATGTCATCGTTCAGATGTGTTTGTTTCTTCACATCCTCATAAGATACGGGTCACATGCAACATATCGATGGCCAAAGTGCAAACCTCCTATCTGCACTTTGTGAGGCAAAAATACTTAGCCTGTATTGCATAGACACATAGTAGAGATAACACACTAGTATAGTTATATAGTCCAAAAACAGTATATTATGTATTGAGTGTGCTTAAAAAATAGCATTCTGTAAGAAAACAAGAATTTTTTTTTTTAGTTTTCTCAAAAAAGTGAATATGTGTTCATTTATTGCTTGTTTCTTTTTCTAGAAACTGGATTTAAATATTGCGATATTCTCCCAGCAATGGTTTCCCCTAATTTTACTCCCTGCTCTCCATTTAAAATCACGTCCTCTCCACGCATCATCACATGACTGAAACCCAGCTATAAAGTGCAAAAACATTATGTTACGTTATATCTACAGGAAATATCATGAAAGATTCTGCAGCGCTAATACTATTATTTTGCTGATATCAAACAGTCAAACAATCCAGGAGCACAGACAGCCCATGTCCTAAAAGTCTAGTGTATAGCAGAGTCTCATCCCCTACTCACTCACAGCAACATTAAATGTAAGGTTACAAATCCCAGAGGCATTCTGGGTACAACTGTAAAGCTGTAGCTTTGCTCAACAGCCGGGAGGAGCTAAGGAGGAGAGAAGAAAGTGTTTTCAGAGAAGGAGCTGTGTCTTCTTTTTGGAAGTTTTATGAATTTAAGACACCTGGCATAGATCGAAGAACAGATTGTTGTGAAAACAGAATAATTATTGAAACAGTGAGTGAAGAGGGAACAGGCACAGCAGCACAAAGCAACGCATGAGTTGAAGAATGGATATGAAAAATCTGTGCTTTTATTATGGTGCATTGTAGCCTATTTGTACAGACCTGTGACTGCTAATTGTGAGGATGGAGATGGGGAACAATATGATCCCAAACCTTTATTATACGGGGTTGTCCTGTGTTTATATAGAACAGGATTTCACCATAGTAATTCATCCGTGTGTGTGGCTGCTGTTGAAGATGTTAAATGTCAAACATCTGAAGTTCATTGAACTGTTGTAGCAGCTTTGTGTCTTGGATGCATCACAGTCAGAACAATGTCCTGAGTGTGTTTTCCACTCTATGATTCTGCCTCATTTCTTATCATAAGTCACTTCCCCATGAGACCGGCATGTTCTGCATATGCATCGAGCTTTTTGCATGTGACGCCCGCCTCATTAGACCTGTGACGGTGTGATATCTGGATAGCTCCAGGGCAAGTCAGCCGCTCGTCTGAGTGACATGCAAATACAAAAATAAAGCAGGCCGTGATTTTGTTAATCAGATTCTCCACCATGACGGTGAAGAGCTCAGACCTGGCAGTGACACAGCATGACAAAAACTGAAAAATTAATCTGACAAATGAACTATGATGCAAATTATCCTCCTTTGGAGATGGAGATACACGCAGAGCAGAGGTCAGCTGAGTTAAACTGAATCGACTTTAACTGACTTCTTTTCTTCTCTGGAGGGTTAACGGTCATGTCTCTGAAGCATAAATAAACCTGAACCCTCCTCTTCTCCACACCGACCCTTTGGGCAGCTAAAGGGAGCAGAAGGTCTCAGAGCATTCCTCATGAAGACTTTCTCTTTTCTGACTTTGCTTTGATTTTACGCTCATTATCCCCCCTGCAGCTCTGGACAAGAGACTCTGTACCTGACGCAACAAAGAGGAGCTGTGCTGCATGACAAAGCTAAGCCTAACTCCTTTGTGTCTTTACGTCACACTGCCACAGGAGAAAAAAGAGGGGGTGCCCCATTCTTCTCCAGTTTTCTGCAGATCAAATTAATTAGCAGCGCGCTCTCCTGAAAGAGAAGACTCTCAGAAGTAGGAGACACACTCTTCATCTCCTCATAAAGCTTTTGTTATTCACATGTGCCCAGCTGTTGTGCCACTGCTGTCAAAGCTGAGGACTTTCTCCCTGATCTTCAACCTCCTCGCCCCTAATGATGCCCTGAAGGCAGCGGAGTGAGAGGGCAGGTGGTCGGGTGAAAGGTCTCGCTGGATGAGAAGAACTCTGTGATAGGGTGACCATAAGTCCTCTTTTGCCTGAAAATCGTCCTCCTTTTTGCTAGAAAAATTGTGTCTGGGGTGGTTTTATAAAACTCCAAAAAATAAGTGATTCGCTCTGACTTTCAGACAAAACTTGCTTCAGTGGAAATGCACCTTACAGACAAACTTGCCTATCTGAAGAACAATTTCTGAGATAAAAAGCCAAAATTCTAGGAAAAAAGTCAAAATTATGTGGAAAAAGTCAAAGTGATGAGCTTAAAAATCAGATTCTGTGATAATTAAGTCAAAATTATTGGAGAAAAAAAATCATAATTTTGAGCTCAAAAGTCAGTTGTAAACTTAACTTAAAAATCAATATTTTGGTACAATAAACTCAAAATTTTGAGTTATTTAAAGTAAAAAGAATTTAGTTTAAAAAGTCAAAAATAATGAGATAATAGTCAAAATATTGATATAAATGGTCAAATTATAGACAAAAAGTCAAGACTTTGAGTCACAAAGTCAAAGTTGTTTAATCAAAAGTTGATCTTTGGAGATTGTTAAGTTAAATTTATGAGAAAGTATAGTTAAAATTGTGAAAAATAAAGTTGAAAAAAGAGCAAAAAAAAAATTAAGCTCAGCAAAGCCAGTTTTACATCATCTATATTTCTAACTGGCAGAAATGGGCTTCTATACATTGTTTTTGTTTTTATTTAGCTTTGACTTCAAACAGAAACGGAGTGGGTTTCTTTCTTTTTTTTTTTTTATGTATAGGATACCAATCTTTGGATATTCTCCCTAAGAGGTTGGGTAGTGGGTCTTCTTTTGGGGTTTTGGAATATAGTCACCCTTGTGTTTAAAGTACTGAAAATGATCTTTTCATGCTTGAGAAATGGAGGGATTAACACTGGTAAAAGCTGCATGTGTTAAGTTAAACTTTAGAAGAGCATATCAAAAATACTCTCCTTAAACTGCAAAGTACCAGTTTCCTGAAAAAGGGAAAGACAAACTTGAGTCATGCCACCTCTAGAGAACTGGTTCAGCCACAGTCATTTAATACAACACTGACCCCTAGTGGTCTTTCAACAAAACAGCATCTTCTGCAGACGCATTCCAGTAATAAAAAAGGATGTATTACCATCTCACACTTTCCTCACAGTCTTCTGTTTTCTTTAGGTTTTGCTGGTGTGTTTCCTCTTGGAGCAGACGCTCGCTGTGATCATCCTGAATCCTTCCTGCTCCCTGACCAAACTGGTGGAGCTGATCCTGGGTAATCTGGTGCTGCTTTTCACAGACCGCTCTGGATTAGGCATCGATCTCCTCACGAGAGCTCGCTCAGGACCCAGGTTTGTGATGGACCCACAAACTCTCCTGGTTTGTGTGTCTGCGCTGTGACACAGAGCTCTGTGCTGGGTCGTGTTTGTGGTTCTCTGACTGACAGCTGGCTTTAAAGTGGGGACGCAGGTCTTCGGCCTCCTCAGATCAGCGCTCAGTGTCAGTTTTGTTGGGGTGTCAGACGTGTGAGGACCCCAGGAGTCTCGCAGCCTGGCGTTTCCCTGCATATTGATGCTGACCTCGTCTCTGCGGCGCTCCTGCTGCATGGCGCTGACCCTGAGGAGGATGGTGTCCCGTGTTAGAGGATGATGAAGGCCTCTCTTCTTTATCCTTTCACTCGCTGCTTTCTCGCTCTGCAGCACTGACTCTGCACTCTTACAGCGTTCTTTCCCTGACGAAAGATATAAAAGTCATAAACTGCAGCTGATCTGAAAACATAAAACCCCAGCTCCACTGAAATTGGAGTGTTCTGTAAAAAGTGAATTTTGCACATTTCCTCTTCATCTATTTCCTATTAAACACACTACAAAGCTAAGATATTTACTGTTTAAACTGATCAAATTGATTGTTTTTTGTAAATATTCACTCATTTTGAATTTGATGCCTGCAACATGTTCCGAAAAAATTGGGACAGAGGCAAAAAAAAAGACTGTGAAAGTCGATGAATGCTGAAAAAACAGCTGTTTGGATCATTCCACAGGTGAACAGGTTCATTAGAAACAGGTGAGTGTCATGATTGGGTATAAAAGGAGCATCCCCAAAAGGCTCAGTCCTTCACAAGCAAAGATGGGGCCAGGTTTGCCACTTTGTCAACAACTGCGTGAGCAAATAGTCCAACAGATTTTAAACAATGACTTTCAGAATCTGGAGAAATCTCTGCATGTAAGCAGGGAGACCCAAAACGAACTCTGAATTTCTGCGGCTCTGTAGTAAAAGGGTGCAACTACTAGACTGGCCTGTCTCTGAAAATGAGTGGCACATTATGAAGCAAAAAATACGACAGGGCAGACTCCAGACTGTTCAGCAACCGAAGTTGTCCATCAACAAGAATGTGAAAGAATTCCAGCTCCAAAGCTTCAACAATTAGTGTCGTCAGTTCCCAGATTTATTGAGTGTTGTTCAAAGGAAAGGTGATGTAACACAGTGGTAAACATGAACCTGTCCCAGCTTTTCAGGAACATTTTGCAGGCATCTAAACTAACTTAAAACAACAAATTTGATCAGTTTTAACAATACATATCTTGGTTTTGTCATGTATTCAACTGAATATAGGTTAAACAGGATTTACATATTACACAACATCCCAGCTCCATTACAATTAGAGGTTGTATTTCCAATTCTATGTTTTCTTTTACGTTACCTTGTGCTCCATATTTAGCCAGGGCAGGAGGGAAGTAGTCGCGGTAAAGCAGTTTAGATCTCTTCATTTTGTTATTGTCACACTCAAGCTTTGGTGTGGTCGTCTTTCTGGAGACGTCCTGACTCACTACGCCACCTCTTCTTCTCTCTCCTGTCTCTGTGTAATCCCAGAACACTTTGGCAAACTGGTAGCGCTTCACACTAGACGTCCCGTTCACGAAGATACTAAAAGAGGCGAAAATATGAGAGAGATTCAACCAATCGTGTCTGAATTTAGAAAATAAGCGAGTGAGATTTCACCTGTTTTCGTGGAAGTGCAGTGACAGTATGCTTCCTTTCTCAGTTTCAGCCTTGATTTCTCTCAGACAATCTCCTGTGAGGAAATTAAACACTCGAATCTTTCCGTCAGCACAGCCGGTGATGACACGCAGGTACACGAGAGTCAGAGATTTCACCTCCCTGCAGTGGAGACAGAAATCAGCCCAACATTTAGATGAAGTCAAGTTGGATAAAACAGAATTAGAAGGAGAGGTAAAGCATATTTTACTCGAAGAATATGTCTTACTTTGGGTGGTTGAATGTCATCAGACTCTCTTTAACATCACAGCTGAGGCTCCAGACCATGACCTGACCACTCGAGTCTCCAGATAAAAGGTGCCACTCATCCAAGAAGAGACACTTCACTGCGCTTTTGTGAGCATCGATCACCTTCAAAGAAATATGCCAAACTGTAAAAACACTTTAAACATAAAATTCATCTATAGAAGAAGCTGATTGTTTTCTACTCTCACCCTGAGCACTGCTGCGGCCTCCAGGTCCCATATTTTGATAAATCCTCGGTGACAGCTGCTGTACACGGTTGTTTTGGTCATCTTTACACACTGGACTGAGCTCTGGTGCTTGAAATTCAGATCCTCAAAGTGCTTCCCTGTTTGTAGACTCCACACTGCAGGGTGGGAAACACAGGAAACTTTCACAGATAAGGAAAAATAACATCAGTTTGAATCATTCATGTGGTTTGGAAATGAACTAGACTCATTTTGATAAATAAATGTTAAAAACATAACAATTATCACCTCAAAGGAGTGGGTTTAGATGGTAAAATTAACAACAGCAAATAGCCTGTCTGCATTGGAGGTCTTGTGTACTTTTTTAAATGACTACATAGCATCAATATTGATTTTGGTCTGGTTTATACTCAGCAAAAAATTCCTCACAGGAGCTTTAAATGAGGAAAAAATATTCTAATTGCCCAAAAATCAAATGATATCATACAATATAATAAAGGTATTCAGGCATTTGGTGACCTCTTTGATAAGACTTAGAAAGAAACTATCAGCCCTGAAAAATCAAGAATCCTTAAATGGAAAAAAGATATGCTTATCTTTTTAAACAAGAACTGTTACACTCATACTACTGACACATTTTCTGAGATCTAGGTTCCAGGGATTTCCATATTTATTAACTTTAAACTCATTAAATTGTTGACAGAAACCTGTAAGGCAACCTTCACAGGAGGTATCGATATCAAGAGAGAATTGGATTGATAAGTGGAATCGATAATGGTATTAGTATAGAGAAAATCTTATAAATATCCATCCCTAGTAATAAATAAATGAACGAAAAGTCTGACATTTATAAATGCAATGGTGCAGCTTCAGTACCAAAAAGGTTATGGAGAAATTCTACCTTTGACCAGGGTGTCTTTGGCTCCTGAGGCCAATTTATCAGCATGAACATCCAGACAGTTCACGGCTCCAGTGTGACCGTAAAGCATCATCACACATGCGTCAGTCTTCACGTTCCAGCACCTACAGGTGAGATTAATCAACACATAAAGACCCACACTATCAAATCTGCTGAGTCATAGGTATGATTTTATCACCTGTATTCTCTCATCAACTTATTTTCACAGTGTGGTCATGTTAAAGAACTAATCATGTTGCACCTGATGCTTGAGTCACAGCTGGCAGTTATCAGCAGATCTCTGTCCTCACACAGAAACACGGCTCTGATGCTGCCGACGTGACCCTTCAGCACGGATACGGTTTTAGTTTGGGTCGCCACATAAAGCAGATTCACCATCCGGTCTTTCGAGCCCAAGGCCATCAAAGTCCCGCCTTTGTAGTCCACCACTCGATGAGGATCTTCTCTGTTAAAGAACGACAATCAAACATGTTCTTACTCTTTATATGCAGAGCTTAGAGAGATTAAAAAGAAAAAAACTCTTACTTGTCGAGCAGCACGGTGGTAAAATATGCACCACAGTAAACATTTCGCTCCTCCATGACCACTGTCTTGGTTTTTACTCCAGCGTAGGCAGACACAAACGGCTTCAGCTGTCAACAGAAAGATAATCCATGAAATTGTCTTACTAAAAATTAAGAAGTAGCGAGGGTGTTAATTTTCTTTTTTTTTTTTTGGAAACAAATTTTATTGTTTTTTAACATAAACACATAACATACAATTTGCCATCATATTAGTTCAGGAATAGATAAAAAATACAAACAAACAGAAACAAACAAACAAAAAAACAACAACAAAAAAAACAGACAAGGTAAAACAAGATATTGCCATCCATTTGAGCCTAACAGACAAATCTTCCAGCCGACTGTCCCACATATACCCACACATCATACATAGGGCCCCCTTCCCCACATTGCTCCACGTACACCCATCAATTTAGCTACAGTCACATCAGCTTCCCATACAGCAGGCAGTGATCCATCAGGCAAATCAAAAAGAACAAAATATTGTAGTGTGCAGCTTTCAAACTGCAAGGGTGTTAATTTTCCGACCTTCAGAGCGTGGGGTTGAAAATCCTCCTCCTCATCTTCCTTGACGGGAACAGGAACTTCAACAACTTTGGCGTAAGTTGGACTGACCATGTTAGAGTCACCCCTCTATAATAAAAAAGCATGGTAAAACTATGTGTGGTTATAGAGTTTTTCATGTACATATTAAGGCAAACAAACAGATCGATCACCTCCATCATGTCTCTCATTTTATCCTGAAACTGTCTGGCTAACTTGAGTTCCTCCATGGTCTCCTGAGCGAGGTGCTGCCAGTAACGACAAACCTTCAGGCAAAGTTTCAGAGAGTCCTCATCCAACAGACCTGGAGGGAGAAACGCTCAGGTTTATGCAAATTCCCAGAGGTCAAAATGTAAAAATGAGTGAAATAACATAAAAACATATTAAAATACTGCAAATGTTTCTTCTGACTCACCTAATATCCTCTTGGACAGATCAACATGCAGGCAGCCAATGAAGTCCCGGTATCTGCTGACTCCAGATACAGACTTAAAAGATCCAGGCACCACCATGAGAGCAGGATCCTCTGAATCTTCATCTTTATCCTTGTGACGGTGGATTTTATTCTGACTGCTCACTACAAAGAAAAACATTGTTCATTTTTAACACTTCTCTTGCTGTTTCTATGAATCTTTTTGTAAAGAGGAGGCAATCTTTGGGACTGTCCTTTCTGCAAGAGTTAAAAAATTCTGTATTGACTACAGGTGGGAGCTTCATAACCCATATTTCTATTTAAATGCTCCTTTCCCATTTGAAGTGACAATTTTCTATGATAGAAACATAAATAATATATTGGAGCCCATCTCCCCCTGTTAAAAATACAGAAAATGAAAAACTGGCTTTGTTGAAATTTCTTTCTTTCTTTCTTCTTTTTTTGCACGTTAAGTCAAAATATGTGATAAGAAGGAAAAGAAAATCAACTTTTTTCATATCATTCATCCCAAATAACAACTTTTATCATAATTTTGACTTAAATATATCACAGTTTTGGCAGGGTCACACAATAACGACGTTTCAACTCTTTACTTTGACTTACAAGCTCAAAATTTTGACTTTTTCTTTATTTTTTATGGTTGATTATTGGGAAAATTTGGCTTTTCGTCTTCATATTTCAAATTTATTATCTAAAATTTTTGGCTTTGGATTTTAAAATTTTGTATTTTTATCTTGTAAATTTGATTTTTATCTCAAAATTTTGACTTTTCCCCATGATAATGATATTTTAAGAAAAAAACTTAACTTTTAATGACGTTACTTCGATTGTAAGCTAACAATGTGATTTTTTTTGTCATAGTTTGACTTTTAACCTCAAACTCTTGACTTTTCCCCACGATAATGATATTTTTAAAAAAAAAAAAACGTAACTTTTTATGATATAACTTTGATTGTATGCTAAAAATTTTGATTTTTTTTTGTGATATTTTGACTTTTAACCTCAAAATGTAGTCTTTCATCACATGGTTGGGATTTTTTCTCAAAATTTTGACTTTTCTATCATGATAATTTCAACACAAGAGTTAACTTTGCATGTTATAACTTTGAGTTCGGCTCATATTTGATTTTTTTTTTTCCTTGTCATAAATTTGACTTTTATCTCATAACTTTTACTTCTAGATCGAAATTTTGGCGACTAGAGTTGAAAAGATGTACATTTTAAACATCTCATAATGACTTCTGTTGTTGTGTTCTTACCATTGAAGAGCAGGAATCCTCTTCTCTGTCTGACTAAAAGCACACTGGTTAAATTAGAAACCATGCGAAGCAGCTCAGAGTCACAGAATGAAAACAAACGGCAGAGATATCTCAGTTTTAACCATTCGGTGCTGCTGTTGAACCAGCTCCAGATTTCTTTCAGATCCACCCCGGCTGGTCTCCCATCCTGACCCCGGTCTGTAGCTGCAGGACGAGGGTGGTGTTGAGGTAAGGTCAGGCTCAGTGACCTGCTGTAGGTAAACAGAGTCCAGGATGTAGCACCCAGCACTTTCTGGATGTTCTCGAGTATCTGAATGTTCCTGCACCGCAACAGCAGCCCCACCAAGAACCTCCTCTTGAAATCATCAGAAACTTTCCACAAACACTGGACGAAACCTGGTGGGTTTGTAGCAAAAGCGCAGGGTGGACACATCCCACACAAACTGACACATCCTCCCACCTGTGTGGAGTTAAACTCAGGTGCTGAAACACACCTGCTGACTGTGACGGACTTCATTTCCATGCTGTTAGAACATGAGCGAGTTTAGCTGTTTGTTGGCTTCACTGTTTCTATGCAACGGCAGATGAGTTGCCTAGCAACAGGTTCCAGCGCCGGCAGAAAGTGGAGGCTTCCAAAACAACTCAAACTGATGAAAAACAAAAGTTAAAAAACCCATAAAAGAATGAAGGATATATATTTATGTCTTCAATTGGCCCTATATGTCATAAGTTTGTGTTTCTTTCATTTTTTTATCCTTATTAAACCTTTCTCACAAAGCTGTAACTTCACCATAACAAACATGGTTATATTCTGCACAGAAAAGCCAGAGGAAACAGCTCCCATGTCATAGATGAACTGTATATCCATTTCAAAAATATTTAAAATAAATGACAATGTTTTAATGTGCTATAAATTAGATTTGGGCTCAATATATATACTTTACTTTCAGGGATCATTTCTATAGTTTCTAACTTGAGAAATGTGTTTCTAAAGTGTTTGGTCTCTCCACTCCCATCAGGCAGGAGATACAAGGTCCCACTGGCCAGGAAAACAGTATATAAAAAAATCATTTATCCCAACTGCAATCACAGCCCTCAACAGCAAAGGTACCATAACCCAGTAGTATGTGTTTTTTTATTTTTTTTTTTACTATGTGTATTTTTTACTCTGGTCTTTTAAAGTTATTGTTATGTATGTGTGTACAAGTATGATGGGGAATGTGTGAATGTGTGTCTTTGATGCAACTGAGGCCTGTCATAAGATGAATTTCTGTCACCTTTGTGTCAGACAATAAACTTCTATTCTAATCTATTCTATTCTATTCTATTCTATTCTATATAAGAAAAAAAGAAAGAGAGCAACAACGAATCAAGACAACAGGGACAAATCAGTTTTCATTCTAAATTTAGGTGAAATATTTCTTTTGAATGTCAGTAATTGTTTTTGCTTTTTTACTTATCTTCAACGTACTACAAGGGTTTGGGGTACAATGTAAATTTGTTCACAAAAAAATGAGGATGACTTTGTTGGGAATATGTTTACTTGAAATTAGGAACAAAAATGGCAAATTTTGACACGTTTTACTTCATTAGCAGCCAGAACAGATGGTGCAGAGTAATTCAATACGAAGGTTAAAAGGAAAGACCTCAGTTTAAGTATAGAGGTATAACTGTTTGTCCTGTTTTCTTACTATATTGTGCAATAGCTTAACTCATATTTTTACATTTCATAATTTTTTTGGCACTGTCATGTTAAAGGAGATTTAGATATATACAGGTTGAGTTATCAGCTGGGGGAAAAAAAGCGTGCGCCGCCCGGGAATCGAACCCGGGTCGCAAGAATGGGAATCTTGCATGATACCACTACACCAGCGGCGCCGATGTACTACATAGATAGATCAACTGTATTTAAAGCTGTTGTATAAGCAAAAAAGTCCTGAAATGAGATGTAACAGTGAGTTTGCATGAATACAATTCGAAAGGCTGAAGGTTGTTTGAAGACACGCTCTGACTTTTTTTCGGCACCATGTTTACGAGGGGTTAGTTTTTCTTCTGGAAATGTGTCCTGGATCACTATGGCCGTTAAAACTGAGGAGGTGCATTTTAAGTGTAATTTTATGTGATAGATCATAATTTCAGTGTTAAATGGGGACGCAGCATCACTCAATGGTCTGTAGAACAAGCTGAGAAGATTCCCTTGACATAATGTAATGACCAAAAAGAAGGAGATAAGGACGTTTAATCACCATACAGTAAGTAACGGTCACTCCATTCATCTCATTTGTTTTATTAGTTATTATTTTTCAAAACGTGCATGAAGCATGCTGGGGTGAAAGACACTGAAAAATCATATAGTTTCAAAAAAAAATGTTAAAAATAATAATAACAATTAAAAAAGAATAAAACCTTCCTTTTTTATTTTGTAAAAAAAGTCCAAACGTTGAACTCTTACGTTGAAAGCGTCCTATTATTACTTCCGGGATTGTATTTCCGGTCTGGCATAGTTTGTTTTCAGTCCGAAACCAAATGTTTCAAATAATTATCAGTTTTATGCTCCAGTTAGAGAAACTTTCAGAGAATCTTCACTGGAGAAAATTCCGTAAGTGTGAACACTTATATTCATTACTTTAAAAGATAGTTGTTAAAATGCTGTATCTGTAAATTAAAGCCCTAATGCAGCAGAAAATGGCTAAATAGATTTTTGTAACGCTGTCATAGCCACATTATAATTCGGGATGAAATAAAGAATATTAAACCTACTTTCAGACATCATGCTTTCCCTTATTTTAGTTGAAATGGTTTGTAGATTGTGCTGTTGCTTACTGCATTACGGTACGTGAGCTATTGTAGCATCTTAGCATTAGCCGCATTTATTTTAACAGCTGTTTTTATTTATGAGCCAAACTATGTCCAGAAACTTAATATTCATGAGTTTTAATTTATGTTTTTTTTTCTCAGTTTGAGTCATGTCTGCCAGGAGTAACGGTGTGGAGTGGATTGAGGAGGTTGTGATAACAGAGGAGTGTCTCGCCTCTGTAAATAATTCCCCTGCAGGTATAAGAAATTTCCTGACAACACTGTGCAGTCTCGTTTTTAACTTGTAATATCACTTATACGATATTTTTTTATTGTTTTTGCAGTGATACCAGTGCTAGAGCCAGAAGAAACACCAATTCAGAGGCTACTGGAAACAGTGGGACAAGGAGATAACACGGAGGCTGATGATGGTTTCTGTAAGATGGAGACTTTCTATTTAAGAGGGATATGCATCAATATATATAGGAACTTTAAATGTGCCATGCTTATGTTTGTGATAGTGATAGGTACATTTTAAAATAGCCAGTGGTACTTTATTGATATTTTTAATGATACTTTTTTTTAAAATTATCTTTCTATTTGAAGAAGCTCAGTTTATCCTACATCACACATAACTTTTAATCCACATCAGACTTCTTTGTTCCTCTTCCAAGAAAGACTAGTGCAGAAAGTCTTAATGTCTTTATCCATTGTGCTTTGCCAGAGTTTTTTTTTCTTATAAATCAATCATTCACTGTTACATGAACCACAGAACCAGGGAACTCACCATCTCTAGATGAAACAAAGATATATATGAAGAAATTAAAACCTATGTGTGGAGGGTTTATCTTCATAGTTCACAAAAAAAATCCAATCTTACATGTTTTACATACTCTATCCATTTATACGACATTTTTTAAACTTTCTCCAGTCATACTCTCAGGGTAAATGTTATCTTTACCATGATATAGATCCCACTTTCAGACAAAAATTCACCACAGTTTCACACTTGAAAGGAACGTCTGAGCCAAACTTGTTTCTAATATGCTGATGAATCTGTTTCCAATCATTTTTAATAACCTGTTAGTTCCAAAATATATGAAAGCGATCGACTCCTCTAGACCCACAAAGTCTCCAACAAGCATCATCCCCTCCTCTTTGTCTTTTCCGAACAGGTATAATAAAAATGTTTCCACTGTTTTCTTCTGTTTTCCAGACTGCAAAGAGTGTCTGCCTCTCTTCCAGGACCAAAATGATCCATCCAACATCAGCGGCCCATCTTTCATCCTGGACTTCCCAACAAACATGGGCATCCCTCAGAGGGCTCTGCTCACAATCCCGTACGGCCTCACGATTGGCAGATCCAGTATCCCCGGTGCAGGTGTAGGGGTCATAAACCACGGCCCCACTGTGTCTCCTGGGATGCATTTTGGACCTTATGAGGGGGAAATGACAACAAGGGAAAACGCTGTGGAGAGTGACTTCTCCTGGGAGGTGAGCAGAGATAAGTTATAATGTCTCCACTCTGGTTCCTTTTGTATATTTCTTCAAAGATCGTCCTTTTTTTTCCTGCAGATGTACAAAGGGAAAGATGAATATGAATACATTGATGCTGCAAGAGATTCACACTCAAACTGGATGAGGTAGAAGTCTTGATGTTGTCTTTCTTTTCTTATTCATTTATGAATATAAAAATTAGGGCTGCACAATATATGGTCATCGTGATATCTGTCTGCACAATTTTCATACCACTTGGTAGATTGTACATTTGAGCCTTTTAACTAACTCGTAGTTTAATGTCCAAGTAAACTGTCGCTTAAGGTTTGGGGTGCAAACTTTTTCTCTTTCCAAGAAGGGCCATCTTCACAAAGTGCTTTGTGTTTGTCTCTAAACATTTCTTTTCATTGATTTTCATTGATTTACGTCTCTGGAAAAAGATTATTCAAGCCTATAAAAAAGGCAAAATGCAGGAGGTGGACAAACTCTGTGCAGGAGTTATTAAAAAGTTGCAGCCCTAGTTAAAATGTGTCTTTGTGTCTGTTCTGACTTAAACTACTCTCTCTGTGCCTCCACAGATACGTGAACTTTGCTCGTAATAAAGAGGAGACCAACTTGCTTGCAGTCCAGTACAAAGGCAGCATCTTGTTTCATTGCTGTCGCACCATTTTACCAGGAGACGAGCTGATGGTTTGGCCCAGCAGCAAACTTTTCAGTCATTTTAGTGAAGCTTGGACGCAGGTGTGGCTAATGAGGCAGAATGCATCAGGTACCCTCTCTATTTCAGTCAAAAAGAAGTCAAATAAATAAATAAATGCAGTTCTCTGTTGTTGATTATCACGCTTTGTTTCTCCAGCAGAGCGTTATAGTGGAGCAGCACAGCAGGTCTTCCTCTGCTCCCACTGTCAGCTCACCTTCTCCACAGAGAATTTCCTCCAGCGTCACACCGAACACTTCCACAAGCAGCCGACAGAGGATGACACACAACCAGCATCAGCAGAGGCTGGCGAAGCAGAAAATGCAGCCTCAAACGCCGACTGCGAAACAGCGCTGGTGGTGTTATCTGTCGATTCTGTGGATCCCATCGTGTCTCATTCGTGTGGTGATTGCGGGAAGGTTTTCAAGCAAATGCCTCATCTGAGAAGACACAAACGCTGCGTCCACTCAAACAAGCGCCCGTACTGCTGCCCACAGTGCAGGAGGAGTTTCAGCCAAGCGTCGGGCTTAATCAGACACGGGCTGATTCACAGACAACCCACTGAGGTGAAACAGAAAGACTCTGCTGAGAAACAGAACGAGGAAGAAGAGAGCTCAAGGGATTCAAACTCTGCACATCCACCAGAAGAAGTGAAGGAAGTTGATGTGGTTAGTGAGCCAGATGCTGTGAATGTGAGTGAAAGTGAAAATACTTCAACAGCAGAAACAGAAAAATCCAAATTCATTTGTTCAGACTGTGGTAAAAGCTACACAAGTGATGGTTACCTGAGGAAGCACAGGCTTACTGTGCATGAAGGACTACGTCCGTATGTCTGCACCGTGTGTCAGAAGAGCTTCGGTCAGTACAGCGATCTTAACAGACACCTGCGGGGTCACAAAACACAAAATAAAAGAGGGAAAATCATAAATCAGGATTCAGAAGAAGCTGCTTCCACACCCTCTGCTGAGAATCACTCAGTAGAGACAACAGCAGGGAACCAGGAGGATGAGAGCCATGATCCAGACTTCACTCCACCAAAATCAGTGGCTGAAACTAAAAAATCAGCACTTCCATCCCAGAGGCCTCAGAGACTCGGGGCTAGATCAAAAGTTTCTGCCATAACCAAACTCATCGCTCCCAAACGAAGAGCAGAAAGCTGCATGAAGCGGAAAAACAGCCCCGCTCAGACTCAGAGACGCTCCCCTGAGCCCGAGGAGCCTCCAGCAAAGAACGGAAAGTTAACGAAATACAAGTGGTTCAGCTGCAATCGCTGCAAAAGAACGTACGGGAACAAAGAGGATCTTAAAGGACACGTTTGCGCTTTGAGGCAGCACAAGTGTGGACAGTGTGGGACCACGTTTATGAAGTCCAGCTTCCTGAAGAGACACGAGCAGACGGCCCATCCTAAATCCAAATCTTTCAGCTGCGAGAGCTGCCGTAAAGTCTTCACTACGTCTGCGAACCTGAAACAGCATCAGAAGAACAACACGTGTAAGAAGTATCACTGCACGTCTCAGCTCTTCCCGTGCTCCTTCTGCCAGTTCTCCTTCACGTTGAAAAGCTACCTTGTCAAACACATCAAGAGGCATCACCCGGTGGAGTACCTGTCGCTCCTGGAGTCAGGCGGCAACATGGAAGAGCCGGAGGAGGATGAAGACGAGGGGAAGGAGTGTGAATGTCCTCACTGTGGGGAGAGCTTCCCCAACAGGAAAGCTTTGAAATCTCACCCGTGCTTCCAGCAGGTGAAGGTGCTCTACTTGTGCACCGACTGCGGGAAAGGCTTCACCAACCACTACGGGCTCAAGCAGCATCAGCGCATCCACACGGGCGAGAAGCCGTACAGCTGCCCGCACTGCAGCAAGAGCTTCTCCTACACCGGGCAGCTCAACGTGCACCTCAGGACTCACACCGGAGAGAAGCCGTACCTGTGCACGCACTGCGGCGAGAGCTTCAGGCAGTCTGGAGACCTGAAGAGACACGAGAGGAAGCACACGGGGGTGAGGCCCTACAGCTGCCCCGAGTGCCGCAAGAGCTTCAGCCGACCGCAGAGTCTCAAAGCTCACCAGATGCTTCATTTAGGACAGAGGATGTTCAAATGTACTCAGTGTGGGAAAAGCTTTTCTAGAAACTATCACCTCAGGAGACACCATCAGAAGATGCACCTGTAGGGACGAGTTTATCAGACTTCAACATGTTTTATTGCACTAAACAGTCAAATGTCTCTTTTTAGGATCCTTAAGAGAATGTCCTGTACTTTCAAAGATTTTAACTTGTGCTGGAAGCTTACTTCAAACCTAAGAAATTATTTTTGTTGTAAAGAATACTCAACTTTTGTTAAATATTAAAAGAGTGAAAAAAATGAATCTTTGTCTCATTTAAGTGATCGATGGAGAGAAGATGAGAAAAGGGAAAGGAAATCTAAACATGCAGAAACTTGATTTTTAGACATGTACAACATATGAATGTAGCTTAAAACTAACTAAGCATCATATTTACATCGCTCCTCTGTACAGTTATCATGTTTATATTTTGGGGGCCAGCTGTTCAAAAAAAGATGCAGATTTGGAAATCACATTTTTTGAGAACCAGAATCAGGAAATCATTTTAGTTTTATGCCGATTTTTTTTAAGGTAACATTGGATCCCCCTGATCCAGGTACGCAGCTTTCACACAGTGTTTCTTAATTTGAGGCAAACACAAAAATAATACTTCATTCTATAGTTTATTTTATGATCCCTCATCTGATTCACAACAAATATTTAAAAAACAATTACATATTAACAATACATCCTGGACCTTTTTAGATTTAAATTTAAGAAGGCTATATGTGAGAATGAGGGACTGACTGGATGTGTGGGAAGGGATTCAAATGTTAGAAACTTTTTTTTGACAATTAAATCACTGATGATTCTTTCTTTGAAATAAATAAACAGTGATGAATGACAGAAAAGTCTGAATTTTGAAATTTTGTTTGTTTTTGATTCAGTTTTTTGAGGATTTATTTCATGGAGACCAGATCATTTTTATTTTGTTTTTCAATTCACTATACTGAAAGGATTCATTATTATCTCAAAACTACTTCATTACTGTAACGGTTAAACAAGACAAGTGCAAAATACACGTTAAAGTATATTTACTAATAGACACGAATGTTGTATTATTTGACCAAACTTAAAGATTTTCTAAATTTTTCTCCTCAAATCAACCTTGAAATCTTCCCCCTGCTGGGATAAGGGTAATCCAGCTTTTTCAGATCAAAGTTACCCAAATCCTACTAAAAACTTTTGAACAACACAAACTGAAGGTTTGATCCAGATTAAACAAGGATTGGATTACGTGATTTTTCCTGAATTCAGATTCCTACTTTTCTTTTTGAACAGAATTTGCTCCAGTTCAATAACCAAAATCTGATCAGATTATCTTTGAACAACTGGCTCCTTGATAAAATATAGTTATGACCCCGACCTGCAGTATAAAGAGGAGAAAATCAATTTAAAAAGCTCCAGTTACTCAAAATGTGAAGTTGTGAAATAAAACCGACCCGTTTGTCCATCACTGTTGACCATTTATTCCACAAAACATACAATGCAAAGCATGTGCACTGTACAAGCCTTAATATTATGAAAATACTCATAACCATGCCTGTTTTTTAATTTTCAATTCATTAATCTTATTTTGTAATTATCCAGATCTACTTCTTTTATACATGACACAGTCTAACTGTCTATTACACGACTGTTTGCATTGCTTTTGTCAGTTTTTGTCCGTGTTAGCTCATAGTTCCACCTTGACTATATTATAAATATTAAGTAAAATTAAAATATTTCAGTCTTAACCTGAACTATACAAACATACTGGTATTACAGTTGACACAAGTAGACTCAATTTCATTTCAAACTGTGCGGAAATTGAAACAGGTATAAACCTGGCAGTGTTTTCCATGTGCTACACACAGCGGTGTCAAAGTGCAGCTGCTGGTCAGAGACACGAGCTTCACAAAGCGGTGACTCTGCTGCTGGTTGTCTCCATTAACGTCCAGTCCCAGTCATGTTTCTTACATCAGTAGTCCTAACTAATACCAGTTACACAAATCCTCAACAACATCCATTTTAAGGGAGAAAGATCCGTTTTTGTCTGTGGCACAGCAGTTTCTGGAGGCTTGTTTCTGTGTGGTCCTTCATCACGAAGGGGACAAGGGGTTGAAACCAGAGGGTCGGACGCTCACGAATGAGTCTGAATGTGTAAAAAAACACACAAACACTTCTGAAAGGTAGGCAGCAGGTGGTTCTCAAGGTTAAGTGACAAGACCCCTACGAAGGTTGGGTTACTGTTTGTACAAACTCTAAGACAAGTCGCGCTCGTTTCCCATTTTCTTCCTGCGTTCCAGTGAAGCATCTCGTCGATGTCTTCTTCAGTGCAATCTCCGTCCCAATGTACACGTCTTCATCACGTAAAATAAACAACAACCCCTCAATCTCATTAGTTTATATTATGTTAAATGTTATACACATATTAAAATTTTTTACAAACCAACTGATTGTTAAACCACACAATATCACATCTGTACACACTTGAGAAAAAAAAGAAAAGCACACAAAACTAGGCGGAGGAAAGAAAGAAAAAAGGGAGTTTGTTTTTTGGCAAATGAAAGCAACAGCTCGGTCCGTCACAAAAAGACAAATGAAAGGGTTAAATACTGGAAATGAAAAAAGGAATAGTAACATCTAAAGCTCCACAGAGTCCGTCTTTGTGATGGTAAGAACCGAGCTTCACGTTTTCCGTGAGCGTTAACAGAAAAACTTGGTTAAAAGGGTTAAAAATACAAACGCCTCGGGGCACATAGAAGGTACGTGACCTTTGACCCAGAAATACCCTGCAGGTCAAAGTCAGTACTGTAACACTTTCTTCTGCTGAAGGTCTGCTCGACATGATGGGTAATGAGAAAAGGCTTTTATAGAGGCTCAGATTTCAGCTCCTCCACCCTGCACTCCAGATCAGCCACCTGGGAAAAGATACAAGAGACACAGAAGATAAAATGAGCGGCTCTATAACTCAGGGTGCATTCCATGTGAACCAAAAAGTGAAAAAAATCTGTGCTTTTCTGCTTAATATTCTATTCTTTTGAGGTAATATTCACCAGAAATTCACTACATTCATTGGCAGGCTTAAGCTCCATGTTCCACCGAGTTTAGAGATATTTAATTTTATCATTTATTGTACAGTTTAGCCAACGTTTAAGTAATATAACACCACTGACAAACTTTTTCATGGGTATTACAGTTAATACTTCTCTATTTTTGACTCTTGTGTGAACGACAGACTTTGAACATGACACCACCGAACCAATATCACCTCATGTTTCTGTGCATTTTATTTACTTTTTGCTAATTTTAACAACAAAAGTCGCCACTTGGATTTAACTGAGCAAATAGGTACAAGCCTCCTATTGGATAATTACTGCATGGGTGATTGTTTTTCAGCTGGGAACAAGTTATTTAACTCCAGCTGATGCGATGAGTAACTTCTCATTTCTTAAACAACCATGGAGAAAGACCAAGAAGCAACCTCCGGTCTGAAAAAATGAGACAACACAGAAGTGCTAAAAAGCTGCTGTTCCTCGAGTGACCACCTGGGGCTGGCTCCGGAAGTACAGGAAAAGCCTGGTACAAACTCTGTCTCCCGTCTGGATCGCTTATTTCACTAACGGCACACACTGTAAGGGGGATGAATTTTTTTCTAACTTGGCCGTTTGGAAGATATTAAGATCGAGAGGTCGCCCAATCAGAGTCACAGCTCAGACACATCCTGTGGTTGTGGAATAGATATTAGTCTAGGGTCAAATCACTGGCATCAAGCAGAGAAATCATCTAAGGAAATTGATGCAGAAACGACTGAAATTGAGTTAAAAACTGTCCAACGCATTATTAAAACTGGAAGGATGGTGGAAAACCATCGTCTTCCAGGAAGAATTGTGGTTAGAAAAAATCCTGAATGAACGCGATTGGTGATCACTTACACATTTTGCCAAGCTACATTGAATTAAAACAACAGTACAACTCAGGAGTTTGTTTAACAGTGAAAGTAAGAGCATTTCCACACGCACAATGCAAAGGTAACTCAAGGGATTGGGATTGAACAGATTTGTAGCTGTAAGAAAAGCACTAATCAGTAACGGTAACCTGAAAAAAAGACTTCAGTTTGTTAGGAAGCACAAAGATTAAACTCTGGATTTACCCTGTTTTAGAGCAATGGGCGCATCAGGGTAAGAAGTGATGCACCCATCATGCCTAGTGCCTACTGTACGAGCCTGTAGGGGCAGCGCTAAAACTGAAATACACCTCAAATGACCTGAGATAAAAGTGTTTATTCCCTGAAATTAATATTCAGTAAACTTGATAAATCATAGAATCAGTACTTGATTCTGATTGGTCAAAACCCCAAAACACTTCTCAACAGAAACAACACAAATAACAAGGATTTAACTCAATGATGTGGAAAAGGCTGAATGCAACTACAGCCAAAGTCTGTATTTCAGCTCCACTTTCACTTCTCCTGCCTTAAACACAAAAAATGCAAATTCATGGAGAAAAATTGGTACAAAGTCTTTCTTTAAGATTATTCCAGCAGGATTTCATTCACCGCTGAAGGCAGAGCTTAGACAAAGAGATCGCTGTGCGGTACGGATTAACTTCACCAAAGAACAAGTTCTGCTCAGCGTGTCGTCTCAGCGCGGCTCAGAGGAAGGTGATTGATTCTCCAACAGAACATTTTCCTCCGGACACGCAGAGATAAACGGACTCAGAGAGGAGTTTAACGCCTGGAAACTTAACAATCACTGACCGTGCTGAGAGAGCGTGCGGAAACTTTGGAAAGTGATTTAAGGACAATTTTTGACTTCAAGAATCTTAAGAGACGCATCCATACGCTGCACATAATTCTGCACTTGCCAAGTTTAAAATCTTTCTTTAAGACATGCTAAATAAAATATCTTAGTTTAATGTTTTCTTTAACTTATTTCTAGCATTTAAAACTATGTTAGATCCCAAAAAAGCATGAATGTTTCAATTGTCTTAATTAGTCTGAGAATCCTAAAATGAGTGGATAACTGTTGAAACTAGTTACTTTGGTTTTCTCACATGTAATTTCACAACATAAAAACTTGTTTCAAGATTTAGCTCTACCTCCTAAGTTGCTTGATTTAAGAATAACACAAAAAAAATCATCTTTTTAAGACACAGTTTATTTAGCAAACAGCTAAGAATTTTACAAACCCATGCTCAAAGAGTGTAAAATATGGCGAACAACCAAAACCACAAAGTACTTATTTGCTGGTTTAATTTCTGTAGAATAAGTGAGGATTCATGTTCTTGAATCAAGGACAGGTTTTAAGATTCTAGTTTAACCTTTACTATGGATTATGCTTATTTCAAGATGAGAGCACTTGAATCAAGAATTATCTTTATCATACTTCTCTAATTCTAAGTACACTGCAAAAACTGAAATCTAAGCAAGTCATTATGTCTTATTTTTAGTCAAATTTGTCTTACTAGTCTTGATTTGAGCCACATTTACTAGACAAGGTCATAAAAATGTCTCATTTCAAGGTTTTTAAAGACAAAAATGAGGCATCAGTTGCTTGTAAGAAGTAAAAAAAAATCTGCCAATGGGATAAGATAAAAGATTCTTGTTTTAAGACATCTTTCTAATTTCAAGAAACTTCCCGGGTAAATTCGTCTTATCCCATTTGCAGATTTTTTTGACCTGTTACAAGCAATTTACACCTCATTTTTGTCTTTAAAAGCTTGAAATAAGACATTTTTATGACCTGGTCTGGTGAATGTGGCTCAAATTAAGAACAATAAGACAATTTTTACTATAAATAAGACATAATGACTTGCTTAGATTTCAGTTTTTGCAGTGTAGTTTTGACTTTTAAAAAAAGTGATATTTTTCATTCCATTTGCTAAAATTAAGAATACAAGATGCAAGAAATTAGATTCTATTGCTCATATTCAGTATATTTCACTTAAAATTCTTCTTTAGGAAGTTTGTTTTTAAGCATTTTAATCTAAAAATGAGCATTTTCTTCTTGTTTTAAGATCTGAGAATACTTATCAAGGCCATCTTGTTTTTAGATTTATCAGTCTGATTTCAAGTGAAATTATCCTGCTGCATGGACTGATAATTTCACTAGTTTTGAGATTTTTTTCCATCAAATTTAGTATTTTTATCTTATATTCAGACTCCCTTTTTTGCAGTGTAGTGGTTTTTACCTGCTCTTGGAGCTGCCCTGACTCCTCCTTCAGCAGAGTCGCCTCCTCTCCCACTTGTGCACACCGCTGAGTCTCCTTCTTCAGGTACTCGATCTCCCTGTGGAGAAGCAGCAGATCAGAGAGTCAGACTTTCACTCTGCGGCTCTTTCAGCTCTCGTGTTTGCGCTCTCAGCTCGTCTTACTTCTGCTGGTACTCCTTGATCAGTCGTTTGGCTTTGCTGTACTTGCGCTCCAGGGCCTGATACTGGGACTGCGTCTCCTTCAGGTGCTCGTCCACGGCCTGGCACAGACTCTGAGCCTCCATCCAGTATCCTTCCAGCTTCTCCATGCGCTCCTTGTTCTCCTGCAGGGTCGACTCCAGCTGAACTTTATCCATACGCCAACGCTGCTTCTCCTGCTCTGCGTGGTGCAGCTGTGGACAGGTGAAACATCCATTTGAATAAGTCAAAATCTACTCACCTCCATTTATTGTATTCATTTGAATTTTTTTTAAATAAAACCCATATTTTAGCCAAGTTGGAAGTAAAATACAGTTTTCAGTGACATAGGGCACTTATGCAATATGCATGCATAGTTTTTTTCATGCAGTCTTTCAGTTCAGACAGTACGACGGAGTATTAGGGCCACATTAAGAAAAACTATTTTTTTTTACTTCATACTTAACTACAAGACTTAAGTCAAAATTAAGTATTTACTACGAGAATAAAGTCGAAAATTATTATTTTGCTACGAGATTTGAGTCGAAGTAAAGTCGTATTGGAAAGTTGTAAGGAAACGACTCAGTGTTCTGATATTGTTGATAATCTGATGCTGATGTGCTAAAAGTTGAAGTATCTCCTTGTTTGTAAAACCCAAGTTAAGGTATAACTTGATGAAATGCTCCGTGGTCCTCATTTCCTCCTCTTCGTAGACTGTCCTCGATTATATTTCCACTTTATCCTCGTCGTAAATTATGTCATTATTTTCGACTTTAATCTTGTATTAAACTACGTTGTTATTTTCGACTTTATTCTCGTACTAAAATAGTTCATTTTGACTTCAATCTCGAAGTAAAATATGAAGTAAAAAAAAAATCTTAATACTCCATCATTAGACAGTGACAAGAGAAATATGTGACTTCTTTTTACTTATTGTTGTGCTTTCAGTAACTCAAAACACTTCCTCATATGTTAAATTACAGTGTGAGCTTCACAGCAGGTTAGGATGCGAATACAAGAATAATTATTTCTTTCTAATATTACTTAAAGTGACTTGATGCACTCCATGTTTTCAAGATGAGTGAATGTATGTAACACTGCATTTCACTTATTTCAAAGAAAATATGATGAAAAGGCTGTTTTCTATCAAATAGTTTTGACTTAATTTGTCCTTTGTCCAGTGTTTTATTAAACCCTTGAATGTGTACATATTTAAGGATTTTTCTCTCGTAATAAGATTATATTAATAGTATAGGTATGTACTTCTGTGATAACCTCTAGCATCACAGAGAAGAGATCCAACTTTAAATGCAATTTCATTTTTAAACACATTTTTTGACTTCTTTCCAAAATGTAGCCTCAATATGGCAGTACATAAAAAAGATGTAATGTTGACTTAGATTCTATAAAACAAAACCTGCGCTCATCTGATTCACTAATTTCCCAAATATTCAGCATTCCTCTACTAGAAAGAAAATTAAAAATAATTTTTAGTTGAATGTACCTTGTGTATGAGTCAATAACTGTTTTATATATCAACCCAAATACCAGTTTCCAAGGCAATCTGAATACCACCTCATTCTTTTTCAAAGTACAGTAAGAATTATTTCCCAAGGACTGTCTCGTTACACAGATGTTGTTTATGTTTTGATGTTTATTCTTATTCTGTAACCATCTGTTGTTTTTTTATAGCAGGTTGACAAACAAAAAGTATACAGTATCAATCTTTAATTTTGTTTAATCAAATTCATAAGAGCATAAGACGATTGATTAAAGGACTGGAGGGAGAAAATGGTGCCACAATTCAGTGAACTGGGTTAAGTTCATAAGATCATTTATAAACGAAACACCTTTTTCAGAGAGACTCCCACACAAAAAATAGCTCCCCTAAAGCCTTGTTTCTTCCTTCTGGGTGATGAAATTGGAGCATCAAATCTATTCTTATACAAGATTAAGATTAAGAATCATCTATGGATTCATGTTTGATCATAAATCAGTTGTTTACCTTTCGTTTCAGCTGCTGGATCTCAGCCTGCGTCACAGCGTGCTTTATTTGGAGCTGGAGAGAGAGCAAGAGAGGAAAGTTTTAAATACACGTGTTAGTTTCCATCACAGAAAGAAAATCTGTGATTAAACAGAAAAACTCCAATTAAAGAGCTCCTTCTTTCTTTCCTCACCTCTTTGTATTTGTGAGCCAGTTTCTCAGGATCTGTCTCCAGAGGCGACATGTCCTCGTTCTCCGCCAAGTCAAACACCTCGATGGCGCTCGGATACGGCGGGCTGACCTCTTCATCGTCATCCTCCTCTTCATCTGTGCCATATTCACCACCCTGAAGGAGAAATCGAAGATAAAGAGCCAAGAAATGTGTTTTATAACCACATGTTTTGATGCTATGATATTAAACAAACACTAGATGGTGCTACTGTCTACAGTTTTTATTTTCTAAACCCTGACATGAATGAGGCATCATCATCATCCTGTTCGATCATAAACCTCCCTGTTCCTCTGAGCGTGTGGTCAGTTTATGTAAACCTTAAAAAAAAAAAGGAAATCAGAAACATAAGGATTAACAAAACACAGAGCATCTGAGGGCGACCGCTCCATTCATCCTGATCCGTCCTGGTTTGGGATCAGAGCTTATCGTTTGATGCTATACGCTGGACTCAAAACGCTGTGGCTTTAGGCCAGAGGGAGGAACACATGACCGACCTAACCTCAGCAGAGAGGGTCACTTCTGTTCACCATGATACTGGAGTGAATTTCATAATACTAAAAGGGGAACCAATAACACAAACAATCTGAGTGGGAAAAGTTACATAAACTCAGAAGATCCAATATAAAAGTCAAGGTTTTCCCTCTGCTTAACATGTTTGTATTGACTTTAGCATCATTTGTATACCTGCATATTCTCAATGCCTTTTTAAAATTGCACAAATTAATCTTTTGCGCTGCTGTATCTCAAAGGAATATAAGACAACAGCCCAAAAAATGCAGAAAAACCCCTAAAACAGAAATAAAAGTTTGAAGTTCTTGATGCAGGTGTTTCCAAAAGGTTAGTGGGAACTTTGCTCCAAGTGGTGAAGATGCTTCATGTTTGGCTTCCACTGTCTGGAACTGACGTCTTGTAAACATCCCATAATGTTCTCAATGTGATTTAGATCAGGGGAACATGCAGGATGATCCAGAAGAGTCAGAGAAACCCAGTCATTATCACAACGACCAGGGCCCTCAGTCATGAAGGACCCCCCCTTCAACATCTCCACATAACCAGCCGCCGTTTGACGCCCCTGAACAACCTGAGGCTCCATTCATCATGATGGCGCCCCCTCCACTTTAAAAACATCTCAGTGGGATCTCCTTGTCAAGGTTCAATATTTCTTCCACTTTTCAATGTCCCATGTTTGCTGCTCTCTGTCAAAGTCCTCACAGGCAACTTAATGGAAGGAGACTAGACCTTTGAAGATGTTTTTGTTCTTAAAGCTCTACTCTCTCACAAGCCGTCTGATGGTTATTGGGCTGCAGTCGGCTCCAGTAACGACCTTAATTTATGTCGAGGATCGTCCAGTGTTTTGATGAACAGCCAATCAGATCCTCAGGCTCAGAGCTGGTGAAATATTTTGGGTCTAACACTCGACTTTTGTTCCTTAACCCTCAAGATCTTTGAAGATTCAAAATGTCTGTCTTGCTGCGTCCAACCTCAGCAGTGATGGCGTTACGTTGTTAGAGGTTTTGAGTCAAAGAGAGAAGGTTTTTAGCCTTTGCCATCAGGAGGTCATGACAGTGTGAATACCTGACAGAAAATGTCATTGGATTCACATTGTCGTGCAGATTTTGCCTTTTTAGGGCTGTGTTCTCACCAACAGACTATTCACCTTTGATTTCCGTTTTCATTAAGTCACTTACTCATTTTTTTGTCTCACTCACATTTCTTCTTTTTGCATTGTTAAACCCTACTTCAAACCTTTTTAAGGCTGCAACATGTAAATTTCTGCATCTGGTTTTGTGATTTTGATCAGGTGTGTATTTGAGTCATTTATTATTTAGTGTTTGTGTGTTCAACTGTGAGGGATCGTTTCCAGCACTGACCTCTTGTTCGTCCATGTACTGGTTGTAGCGCTGCTCCATCATCTCTCTCTGCCAGCGCTCCTGCTCCAGCGTCTGCTGGATGAGCTGCGCCACCTCGCTCTGCTCTCCTGGCTTCTCTCGACCAATCACAAACCTGTATTGTGAGGATAAGAAGCCCGGCTCAGAAATGAATAACCCTGAACGTGTTATAGCTGCTCGCTGAGATGATATGGTATTAGACTAAATAATACATTATCTTTTTTTCCTCCTGACGGCTGAGGAGCATGAACACAGGCTCAGTGAAGGACAGCACAGAGTTTCTGATGCATAATAAATATCTTTGAGGCCTCTTCAGAAGATTGATGTCGTGTATTTATGTTGTGAGGAATGTGCTGCCTCCCTGATGACAGAAACGGACTTCCTGTTTCCAGAACAAAGGCGGTCTCTGTGGACGTCTTTCTGTGATTAAAATCAAACCCTCAGCTCTGCCTCTCCTTCAGCTCATTGTTCACTTCATTATAGACTTTATATATTTCCTGATCAAGCCTCTGTCCAATTAAAAGCCTCCCATAAACAGGAAAACATACAGTAAATCACACAGATGTTATTACGCCTGCGGGCGTTTGGCGTCTGCAGCTCCAACTGCTAATTAAACGTTCACAAACACGCTTCCTCCCCCGACTATTTGTCCGCCTGATGTTTTTTGATGAATAGGTCTGAGCTTGAGCGGCTTTTCAATCCATAATGTATGAGCGATCTATGGAGGCGCTGATCTTACACAAGACGTAGCAACAATCCTCCGTCACTTCTGACCACTACTCTCTGAATTATTGATGAGTCGGACGACAAAAGGAGAACAACAAAAAGCTCCCTGTGAATACGGCTCCTGTATTTCAAAATCAGACTTTGATACAGGCTGCGTTTACTCCTGATAACACAGTTTGGTTTGACGGTATTCAGGATGTCTTCTTCAACACTGCGGGCTGTATTCATGACCCTTTGAGAGCTGAGATATAAATCTACAGTCTCGAGAGCTGAACACGCAGGATGTGGTTGAAGTCGGTCCAGCTACCGAGAGGAAGTCGACTCTTAAAGTAAGAATGTTGGATGTCGAAGTGAAAGAAGAAGAAGCGCTGTCGAGATCCAAGCACTAACGATAATGAAAGTACAGTAAATGTGAGCACAGCTGTGTTTTGGGATAAATACGACAGCGACATTAGCATGCGAACATGCTCGGAGTGATAATGCTAATCGTAGCATCTTCTTATCGCCTTCCAGCCTGAGACGTGGGCAGACGAAGCAAAAAGAGATGCTGCTGAGACATCTGTAATTAGGAGCCATCTTTGTACAGAGATGTCACTCAGATTTAAACGCAGCAGCACTTTCCTTCCTCTGCTGTCGTAGTTAGAGCTGAACGAATCGAGAAATATATCCCTATATGTTGTAATTGTGATTTATTGTGCAATTAATTTAGATTTCTTATTCACCAAAAGACACTAGATAGTGAGTTAATTTTCCTGTATCACTGTGAATTGTTTTTTTTCTTATCAGCAACAGAGTCTATTTCATTTATTGCTTTTGGTTTTGTGTCGTTTTTTTTATTTAAGTGCATTTTTTGTTTACAAAGCTCCTGACTGGATTGGCAGTTTTACCTGTTAAATATCTTAATGTCTGAGCCTAATGTTGAATACCCGGAACAGTACTGTGATTAAACACATAGATATTTAATGCAACAGCAGAATGTGCTCTCTTTTTTATTATCTATCGTTTTATTTGATCCACTTTGCACTTTGCAACTTGTTAAACTACCTCATTTAATATCTGCATCCTTGCACCACTCACCACTGCACTGTTATCATACTTTTAGCCTGTAAACACTATTCTTGCCTATTTGCTATTTTGTTGTGTTTATAGTTGTTGATAACACTCTTCATGCAAATTTTTGTTATTACTATTTCACCTTTTATGCCTTTCTACTACCTTGTACAAGAGAGCTCAGTATACCACAACAAATTCCCTGTATGTTCATTAAAGTTGATTCTGGTTCTGTTTCTGATTTATTGAAGTGCAATTTTGTTTATCAGAGTCAGAATCAGAATCGGCTTTATTGCCAAGTATCTTCCAGAAGCATACAAGGAATTTGACTTCGGTTTAGCTGTGCTCTCTCTGTACAAAAACAAGTAAGAATAAACATTAAATATCAAATATATAAAGAACAGATATTAAGTAACTTCAAATTAGAAATATTGGGAATATAGAAACTTTGTACAAAAAGGAAGAAAGAAAAAACATATAAATATATACAGTATATTTCAGTCAAATAGTGCAATGAAAATGTGCAACAGAGGATGTGCAAGAATGTGCATGAGACCTGACAGTGCAATATATTTACAGAGACTTTATACTTTATTTATTGTTTCAGTTTTGTATGTTTTTTTATTCAAGTGCATTTGTTAACAGAGACTGACAGAGCTTTTTATTAATTCTTTTTTGGTTGTGTTGATTATTTATTTGGATATTTACAAAGTCTTTTTTCAGAATATAATCCCAAGTTTGAATATTCTTAAGAAATAAAAGGTTATTCATCTTTAAAAGGGTGTACTTGCACTATTATACCATTATTATTATATTAGTTGGAAATGGTATCAATACAGCAAATTTATCATTTATCACAATAATTTCTGGGACAATTTATTCCAGCAAAATTCGTTATCGTGACAGGTCCACATGTGTTTGTTGAAAACCAAAAAAACTTGACTTTTAACTGTTGTTTTTACATGCCGCTGCTGAAACTCTGTACCTGTGTTGCATGTTTTGTTGATTTGAATAATTAATAAAAATGTGTCACTGCAGGTAAAGAACAACACGTCTGCTCAGAGGAAATCTTACTTGACGGTTCCTGAAGTGTTCCTGAGTACAGAGGCAGCGAAGCTCTGCGTGACTCCCACCAAACTGGTCCCGTCCACCTCCACAATCAGATCGTTCACCTGGATCCTGCAGGAGGCAGCGGAGAGAGATATTTACGGTTCATAACTCAGCTGCAGCCTTACTCCGTCATCTTCATCCCACACAAGCCAAACTCCCGTTTATAAAAGCGCCGATTCTTGGCGGGGAGAGCTCTTCACAGCTGCCAGAAATCAGAGACTTGTGGGACAATGAAGCAGCCGTTGGTTGAAATAAGGCTACAAGTGCTGCGCTGACCTCACACTGACCCGTGGAGTACGGAGCAGAGTCTCTGTCAGGCTGAATGAACGTACCTGCTGTCTCTGTGCGCTGCTCCACCTTCTGTCACCGTCTTCACGAAGATGCCGAGCTTCTCCAGGCCCATGTCGGCGCCTGCACCCATCCCGATGATACTGATACCCAAACCATCGCCGTCTGAAAGAAAGAGACGAAAACACACCAGGAGTTATTCATTATGGATTATGAAAGTCAGTGTCAGGATTTTTCTCTTGAGTGTTTTTATTTTTCTTAAGAATCACAACTTTTATCATCGTTGTTGACTAAATTCAGATATTTTTGTTTGAGGAAGTGTAAAAATCTGATGTTTACATTCACTGCTACCCACCAAATACATTGTGTGTGTGTGTGTCTCAAGGCCTAAAAATGCATTTCCTTCCTTATTAAACATCAACAAAAGGAATTGTTCTCTGCTTTCACCTTGTATTCACTACTCGCAGCCTTTTATTCCTGAAGACCTGAGAGCTCAAATGCTGTTATTATACATCTTTATGCTGCATTAAACCCTCTCAGTGTACCAATTTCTCATTTAGGTAAAGCCAAATGTGAGAGTTTTAGCTCACTGGGATCTTAAATCAATCCTAACACTCACTCACCACAGGCGATGCACGAATCAGAAGAATCTGAAAAAGGCCTTCAGTATGTTGCGGTAATTGATTTGTATTTATAATAAAGACACGCACACGCTTCTTTGTGTGAAAGATAAAGTCTGTCCTTCACATTGAGATGAAATAATAAAGCTCTACTCTACTTATCTTCTTGTTTCCTGAAAGTTAGATAAGAATCTGTCTCACACTCTGAGTCCTGCTTGAGGTGTGATGTGCCGAGTTGATGTAATTACTTCTCTGCTTGTTTTCTCTTCACTGGTTTAATGAACAGGAACAGGAGACAAAGCAGCACATCATGTATGTGTATAGAGCGTGGTCACATATGGTTTCCAGTATAATCTGCCCTGTACACATTTCTATATTTAGTCTTCCATGAATATATTAATGCACTGTAATGTCAAAGAGATGTTAAAGTGAGAGTCACCAGGGGGATGGAAGGTAAAAGGTGCATTAGTGAGATTTCTTTGCCTCACAGGAAGAAAGATTGATGCCAAGGAGGCAGCTGGTGACCACCAAGGGCTTTTTCTAAACACAGGGTTTCATCATGTCAATCTTAATCTTATATAAATATAGAGGTGAGAAGGAACGTAAGCTAAAGTCTCCTCTCGAGAGCTGAAACACAAGAAACAATGCCTCTCAGGAGGCAGCAACACCAATAATGGGCTCTTTTGCAACCAAAATGTCATCTTGGGAAGCGAAAATGCTTCTTAGTGTCCTATTGGGAGCCAAAACACATGCTACATTGCCTCTTGCAATGCAAAATAATGTCATTAAGGGACATTTCGGAAGCTAAAAGAAACTGAAGTGCCCTCTTTGGAGACAAAAGAAATGATTAAGTCCAGTTTTGGGAGGGGAAAATTCCCCCTTGTGTTCTTTTTGGAGCCAAAACACCAAAAGTGTCCTCATGGGAGGCAAAAATGCAAGCTAAAGTTTTTGGGAGCCAATGCATCCTTGTGTCCTCTTTGGAGCCAAAACACATCCTTTGGTCCTCTCTGGGACCAAAACACTAATAATGTTCCCTCTTAGGAGTCATAAGAAAAGCTGAAGTGCCCTTTTGGGAGCAAAAGCTGAGGTGAAAATGTGTCCTCGTGTCCTCTTGGGAGTAAAAACACCAACAAAGTGTTGGCCACGGACACAGAAATACATCCTTGTGTCCTCTTTGAAGCCAAAACACCAATTTTGCACCACTTTTTGGTGGTGAATGTGCTCTTGAGTGCCATTTTGGGAGCAAAAACATCTGCCAAAGTGTGTTCCTATGAGGCAAAAATGCATCCCAGTGTCCTCTTGGAAGCCAAAACATATCCTTTTGTCCTCTCAGGGAACAAAACACCAACAATGAGCCCCCTTTGGCAGCAAAAAGCATCCAAACCTACACTTTAGGAGTAAAAAAAAAAAGCTGAAGTGCCCTCTTGGGAGCCAAAACACCATCAAGTGTCCATTTGGAAAGCAGAAACACAAGCTAAAGTGCCCTTTTGGGAGCAAAAACTGAGGTGAAAATGTGTCATAGTGTCCACTTAGGAGCGACAACAGATGCTAATGTGCCAAAGTGTGTGCCAGAGAGGCAAAAACCCATCCTTTCGTCCTCCAAAACACCAATTCTGTGCCATTTTCTGGTGGTAAATGTGCTCTGATGTGCCATCGTGGGAGCAAAAACATCCACCAAAATGTGTTCTTAGGAGACTAAAATGCAACCCAGTGCCCTTTCCAGAGCCAAACACATCCTTCCAAAACACCAAAAACCAATAACATGCCCCCCTTGGAGGCAAAAAGCATTCAAACCTGCACTTCAGGAGTAAAAACACTAATATAGAGTCAATTTGGGAAGCAGAAACTCAAGTTTAAGTGCCTTTTTGGGAGCAAAAACACAGTGTGCCATCTTGGGAGGTGAAAATGCATCCTACTGTCCTCTTAAAAGCCAAGATACACACCAAAGTGCTCTTCTGGGAGGCAAAAAAGTGTCCTCTTGGGAGCCAAACACAAGCCTAAACATTTTATCTATAATATAAATAATCTGTATGTGAGCCCTGAGAAGTGACAGCAGATTTCTTTGGTACCTTTCTCCAGCTCCACGGGGAACAGGTCCAGCCTCTCCACCCTCTTCTCCAGCTCGTACTCCGCAGACGCCGCCATGGGATCCACGTCTTCGTTACGCCTGTCATAGTCCTCGTTGGGGTAAGTGGCAAACACCTGAAGGAGGAAGAAGATGCAGGAGATGAGAATCACAAACCTTTGGAAGCAGAATGGAGCTTTTATTTCAGGGTTTTATGTCTTCATCAGTCAATAAGTCTTCATGACATAGAATCTCAGCTGGTCGGTGGAGATGTTTTCATATCTACGTTGCCAAGTTTCAATGTGTTTCCTCATCCAACACCATCAAAAGCCAGGGAACATCCTCCTGTGTTTCTAATTTCAGCCTGTTTTCTGCAGTAAATGTCTCAGTGATGCTACTTTGAGGAAGTAATTCTGTGGAAATACACTCAGACTATTTGTTGTATTTCAGCTTTCAGGAGGCCAGACAACAAGCTTGGTCCCGGCTAAAGTTTGTTTTTTAAACTCACAAAAACTTTGAGCAGCTTTGCGGTTTTGGGGGTTTTACTGTGTAAGCTGCTTCACTGCTCTGTGCTACAAACCAATTCCTCTCTAAAAATAGAAACTATTGAAAACAAAAACACATCACTTCCTGTGCACCCTGCAGTGTGTGTGCTGAATCACACTGAAACTCAAGAGTGTTCCTGAAACGTAGCATTTTGGGTTAGTTTTTCTTAAATGTGATCCTGTATTTACATCCCAATGCTCTTGATAGTCTTTGTACTTCATCATTGTGGTTACTTTAATAAATTTAAAGAGCTTAGCGCAACAAACAAACACAGAGACTGGGTGGAGGTAACATTTAGATATTCATACTGAGGTAGCAAAAGTAAAACAGTTAGTATCACAGATGTTTTCCTCCTTTTAAATCAAATTAAGTTCAGTCAAGAAAATAAAATGCAAACATTTGCATCAACAGAAGTTGTAAGTCACAAAAAATTAACAACAACAGAAACAAGAAGAGTAAAATTGTTTCTCAAAATATAAAGACATTGCAGCTGACTTTTATTTAACTGAAACTCTAATCATAAAATCGAAACATTAAATTTTATACATTTTATAACATCTTTTAAAAAGTTTATGTGTGTTAATCCTTATTGATATTACCTGCTTCTGCTGTTTGGATACTTAAATATGCTTTTTGTACATAATTATTAAATTATCAATGCTGTAAACTGCAAATATCGACCATTGATCATTTTCCGATGTTTTTCAAAATAAAAGCACCTTGAAAAATTTGCTGAATATCTGAAATATGGGCATTTTTTTAATTAGGGATATTTAGTCACACTAATTTTTTTCAGACCTATACCAGTACAAGTACTTCCTCTGGAGTACTCACCGATACCGAGTACAGAGTATTTTTGATGCATGAAATTTCATTCAACACAATGACAGACCATTTTGAACAAAGACTTTTATTTCTTTAAAAGTCAGTACAATTCCTGTCATTAAGTCTTCGAAAAAAACACAATCAACTCTCTCTGAGTTCACGATTTGTTTGTCATAAGTTAAGAAAAGTGCAAAATAAATCATAAATTTGACTGTTAACTATCCCAGAGATTTAATCAAAAGCTTTAACCTTTAAGCAGCTTAACTGTCTTACTGTAAGTTTTTTTTTGCCTTGAGTATCGATGGGTGGTATTGGCGGCCTTCATGAGTACTCGATACATGAAAATAAGGCCGGTATTGGCCCAAAATCAGTGCTTTCCAATCCCTTTTTTAAAGAGATATTATCCCCTTCTTGCCCAAAGATCACACTCTGAAGCTACTTATTTCTAAGATGTTTAAAGAGAGTTTAAATCAAGACAAAATCAGTCTCAAAGTGCAACAACACAACACAATTTATCACGTTTTGGGTGTTATAGATCAACACTGTTATAAGCCAATTTAACCAGACACAGCAAACATCCAACTGTACAGCTTGATCATAATTTCGTAAAACAATGCCACTGTCCACTGTGCTTGTTTACATATGTGTGGTAGAGGATTAAAGGCAGAAAAGGTAAAATAATAGATGAGTAATGTTTATTTTTCATTGTGCACTTCATCATGAGCTGTCAGATGTCAAACACAAGCTGAGCGCGTGGTTTGATAATAACTGACCACCGCTGTTAGCGCCGGCATAATGCACTTCAGAAACATCGACCGCTTCAGCCCGAGACGTTTCCTCCGGGCGGCGAGCTGTATCACTTCACAGCGGCAATGTTTATCAGACTCTCAGGGGGGAATCGATCACAGCCGCTGAAGCTGCTCTCATGAAGACTGAGGCCTCTGTTTCAACTTCCTACATTCACTCTCCTCCAACAACATGACAGTTTACATAAGCACCTCCAGCATGCTAATGGAGGCCCTCTGCAGCTGCTCACACACACACACACACACTCTCTCACACACACACACAGAGTAAGCTGAATCTTTAAAGCCCCACTTTCAGTCTTGGGATGTGATTATGCATTCTGCACCACCTTTGCACGCTCTGCTAGCCATATTAATCACCAAACCTTCCTCTTTTCTCACATTCTGTCACTTATTTCATTCAGTTTCTCGACTTTTCTCTCCACGCTTCTTTTTGTTCCAACATTTTCACACTTTCTCCTCCAGTCTCTGTTGACTTTATCTCTCTCACTTCTTGTTCTGCTGTTTAGTTTGTCCATCTGTGTAACCAAGTAGCGTCGCATCATAGCGACAGTGGCGACTCTTCAGCTGTGTGGGCCCCGTCTCCACGGCAGCCGCACAGCGCAGAGACCGCCGGTTTTGACAGCGCCTTTGAAATGTGACCGACCCCTCCTCGCACGGATTTATTCAGCGTTATTGAAGGTTCATGCGTCACTGGGCGGGAAAGGAGTGTAAATAATTACCAACTGGGATGAAATCAGTGAAAGTGAACAGGAGGTCGAGTCAAAGCACAAACTGTGGACGACATGGCAGCTCCAAGAAGTGACACCTACACTTCACATAAGGGCTGCACGATACAGTGAGGAAATTATATTTTAAAGTTCACTGCTTCACTCTGTTCATCTGAATTCTCCCTGAAATGATGAAAACAGACTAATTTTTGTTTGTAAAGAGTCTTAATCATGTTGATATCTGTTCATTACTGATATGGATCTATAGTATTTCCTGCAAGTGATTTTTCTTACATCAGGTCAGACTTTTTAATAACGAGCTCCTGCACAGAGGTTCATCATTGAAGTTTCCATTCACAACTAAATGATATTACACGATATATAAAGTTGTTCATTGGTTAACGTCTGTGTGTAAAAGTGCAAACAGTGGCCCATAGTCATAGACTGCTTTGCTAGGATGCAGATAAATTATATCAGCAGCTTGTAAGACAGTTTTCACTCTAAATCTCCTTCTCAAAAAGCCCCACAAAATGAAATAAAACAAATAAAAATGAACCAATCCTGCCCTGACAAATTTAAGACCTTTAAGTAATTTATATAAGACCAGAATATAACATTTCAATGAATTTAAGACTTTTTCAGGATGTGTAGGAACCATGACTGAAGCAAAATATTCTGCAGCCAGTCATACTTCATGTACTTTAACAGCAGACATAAATGTTGGTCTGAACCAACAAAACAATCAGCAGAAATGATCTGCAGCCAAACTGATGACTTATTTTGCCCGAGCTGCTGATGACAGACAGGAACGGGAGCAGCACTGAAGTCTAATGGCTTTGATTTAGGTTACCTTCGTATTTAGAGGGATTAGCAGAACGTGGATTACAGACACACAAAATACACTGTTTGCATCCTAAGTAACAGAGAATAAAACAACAGAGCACTCCCAGCCTGCGTGCCCACTGCGCCACTCTCACGTGGCACCGCTCCCCTCCTTCAGTTATCAAGATCAAGAGGCCACAGCTGGTGGCTTGTAGTGCCCTCATTTCACGCCCACGATGCTGCAAAGGCTTCGTTGTGACCTCGAGCCTTGGGCGAGGTTCAGAAGCGAACTTCTACACCCTCATTGAGATTTAACACTTTCGCTTCCAGGAGGAGATTTTCAGCCGAGAGCAGACGGGCTAATGAGATCGAGCGGTGTAACCTTTCACCCCAAAGTCGGAGTGAAAGATGAACTCCTCGAGCGGTGAGGTGGCTATCTTTGGAAGATAAACATTGGGATTAAAGGCAGGGTGGTGGTGGTGGTGGTGGTGGTGGAGGAGGGGGAGATGTGGGCAGGGCCGGGCTGGAGACGGACGCTGCTCCAGTTGTGGCAGATAGTAGGTCAGAGGAGCTAACAGATGGCCAGGAAACTCCCTCCCTCCCTCCCCTCTGCTACCAGCCGCCTGGGATGTCCTACTAAAGCTCTGTGGGCAGCGAGCACGAGCCACTCAGCAGCTACCAAGACGTGTTTGTGTCTTTTAAGAGCACACACTCTTCCAGACTGTAAAAAGTATTAAAAATAGCACATAAACTTCAGCTAACTACCATTTTACGGCGCAGTTGTCGTGACAGGGAGATGGTTAAATGACAACAGCAGCCTCATCGCCCTCTGGCTACGCTCTGATTGGGTTTCCCTGTGGTGGTTAAACCAGCATCCCCCTCCATCCACTGCCCACAACTGCTGTTTGTCTCCCTCTCAACTCTCCAAAAAACCCAATCTAATTCTGGATTTAGCCAATAGGAAGTGTGTAGGTGGTGCAAAAATAGCGTCTTTCCACTCTTCAAATCCTGCATCACCCAACTTTGCATCATTTTTATTACTCATGCAAGCCTCTGTCTAAATTAGGAATGTGAGCTTTCACTGCTTTCATGCATTTACTTAAAATAAAGGAATTAAAGGTGATTATGACGCTGAATTTGCCTCGCTCTTCTGTTCATTTCAGCAGCAGTTAATCCTCATTCTGTGGGTCAAAATGCCCCCATGATGCTCAACAACAAGCTGAACATATGCAGAGAAAAGAGGAGCACTTTCCCTCTCAACAGTTTGATGACACTTTCATGAAAGCGGCAGGTAACGGCTCCTGAACTTCGCTAATCCAGATCTGAGATGTGAAACACACCGACAGTAAGAATAACAAGTAAAGACTCAGCTCTGGCTCCCGTCTCCCTCGAGCCAATAAAATGGATACAGTGGATTTGTCACAGTGACAGCTAAACGGCACCAGAGCTCGTCTGTCTGTTTTGTTTTTTTTTCCTTTTGGTCAGCAGTCGTGTTTGGGCTTAACACTGACCCTGCAGACAGACACGGCAGCATGAGAATAAGGTCAGAGATGGAGGATGTGATAAACACAACACAGGATACAAACATTATTCATCTATTTATGACACATATTTAACCTGTTTTTGCTGATTTCATTAAATATTTGTACCCTCTAAGTCTTCCTCCTTCTTTAAATCAGCATTTCATCCACTTTACTGTATTTTTAGTCCTTTATACTCAATGTAATGTCCATTTCTTAGTCACAATTACATGTAATTCACACACACACAGGATGCACGATTGGTTGCAGTAACATTTACTTGAAGCTTGGTTTCTCTGATGACAAAAAAATGATGTCTCAAATCAAGAAATTTAAAGTATTAAAGAAGAGTAGTGAGTTTTGTTTTGGAAAACTGAGCAGAAAAAAAGAATAATGGGATAGTTTGGCCACTCTCTGTTTGGGAAAAAAAGGTCTTTTATGTTCCCAAATTCCAAAATTATGCTGCAAAGTTATGTACCCTAACTAAATTTAAGTTCCGCATGATAAATTCACTTTATAAACTCCCAAAATTTGCAACCAGAGTGATATCGGATTGACTTTTACCTTGTATGGATGTTGTGTCTTCATAAATAATATAAATGGGAATAAATAGCTCCTGCTCCTTTTTGTCAACTGTTTTGGGATTACATTTCTTGTGAATAAACAATATTTAAATCAATATATATGGATTTTTTTTAAACACAAAACTTCTGAAAAACCTCCTAAAATCAACAAAGTAAGCTACATGTGTTTTCAACCAGTTGTTTTGTTTTGAAAAATGTTCAAGAAAAAAAAAAAGACAAAAGTGTTGATAGACAAACAGAAAGTTACAACATCAAAACTTTGTAATTTTGCAAGAAATCTAAAAAGAAAACAAAAAACTATTAAAGCATCTATTCAACTTGTTTGAAAGAGCGAAAAGAGTAAAACTGTTTATCATTGTACACACACAAATTTTTCCTAACCATCTTCGACCACCATTTAAAGTTGGACCCTTCAAAAAAAGCCAGAAAATCCAAAATTTTAGAAGTGAGATTCTTTTTTTTTTTACTTATTTCAACAAAAAAAAAAAAATATTGCTGTATCATTTTGTTTATGTTACATTTTTTGTATCACATTTGATAAATTGGATAGTTTTCGCCACTTTTTTTTGGTAATGATGAGTTCTATCAATGTAGAAAATACTCATTTTAATAGCGAATAGTAACTTACATGTTGATCTTACCACAACTTCTTGAAATTTAGCATTTGATGATTTCTGGAGAGCAGCTATTTTGAAAACATCTTCAGGTACCTGTAGTGGTATAATAATATAATAAACCTTGAAGTGGTATAATATATTTTTAATTAGTTTTTAAGGAAACTTTTCATCATGTTGATGAGATAAAAGTCTAAGAAACTCACGTATCTAATATGTTACCTTTGGTGTTACACGGTTAATTTTAGGGTAAAGTCAGGGTGAGTTTGTATGAGATGCAGCAAGAAATCTTCAGGGATGGAGGAGAAAGTGCTTGTGTAGCAGGAATCGATGGGAGAGGATGTCAGTTTGGGCTATTTATTGGTGTTTTCTCAACATAAACAAGGTAAAAGCTCTGCAAGACGAAGCTGAGTGTTTTAGTTCTCTATTATGGAGCATTTACAGGAGAATTCAGGAAAAGTGAAACCACTACATTCCCACTTGACTATTTTGTCAAACTTTATATCTGTGTCATATTTTTGATGTCTGATGTCAGCAACAGGAACAAACAGGTTGAGGACTGATGGTCGAGGAAACTGAGTCTGCTGGGTCTGTTTAAACAGATTAAACCTTTTTGTTATTAAACACTAAACCTTTAAGCTCTAATGTGTTCCCCTGGGATCAATTAAAGTAGCTGTAAGTAACATTAAGCGCCTAAATCCGCCCGATAGCACCTCTGCAGACGTCTGTGTGAATCCTGGGCGACGTGATCGCATGTTGTTCAGGAGCATGAGGCAGAGACGTTGCATAACACGGTTTTGTCGCAGTAACCTGAGTAACCGAGTGGGCACGCCACACTGGAAACCCACCACCGCTGCAGGACGGAGAGGAAGTGGGGCAGTGTGACCTTGCTGATAATCTGTCTGGTCTCCCACCTCTCTGCGCTGTGAGTAATGTACAGTGTGAAATACTGCCAGCCTGCTGAGTCTAAGTAATAGACAGTTTGAGGATACGTTGACATATGGTGATGAATTACCTCTCTTCGGGCAATCCCTCACAGGCTGACCTGAGCGGGGAAACCAGGAAAGGTCGCTGTTACGCTGCCGTTATTTAGCAGCAACTTCAGATTCTTTTCTCGATTTCTGGAAATGGATACCTGGAGTGTACGATACTTAAGGGACGTTCTGTGTTTGTGCTAATGATACAGTGAGAGAAAATCATAGGTGTTCTCAGCCTGGCAGGACTGTTGTGCAGTCAGTGTTGCGTAGGCAGCAGAAAAACCCATGAGGAGGAGTGTGTGCTGTGCTGTGCTGTGCTGTGACGGAGGGATTGAAAGTGCAAGAGTATGCAAGGTGATAAGTGCACTAGGTAATTTAAAGTGTCTGGCAAATAATTAAGAGAAAATCCAGTGGATAGTAACTTCCCCCCTTTTGGAGATTTTGCTCTCCAGCAAAAGGATGAATAATTAAAATTCACAACATGCCAGCAGGCTTCGTAATAAACTCCAGCGTGGGTGCTGAGTGATATCGCAAGAAGCCAAAACAAACAAGCTAAACGAATAAATAAGACATGAGAGGCTGCTTCCTGTGTTCGACGAGCGAAGCAGGAGAGTCTGTGACGATAACAATGCTGCTATTTTTACTAACAGGAGGAGAGCGGCGACAAAGAGCGAAAGGGGAGAGAGGGACGAAGGAGCAGACAAAGGGGAGTAGTGTGAACTCCACCCTGAGCAGAGAGGAGCAGAGAGGAGCGGAGCTGCTATTTCTGACAGAGTTTGAGGACACAGACAGACACACAGACAGAGAGTGGGCAGCGTTTGGAGTAAAATGGGGACTGAGCCAGACGAGCGCCCAGACATCCAAACGCCATCACATCAACGAGACTTAATTGTCCCCGAAAGCTGAGCGGAAATCTGCACTACAAACGGGCACAGAGAGAGAATCTGACACTTATACCCTCGCATGACATTTGAGCCACATAATAACGCCCCTCCCATTTGACCTCGACACCCCCTCAACCCTCTTTTTTTTTTTTTCATCCACCCCAGCATCAATCTCCATAACAAAAGCCGCACTCATACAGTGTGAGAGGTCTCCATAGGAGGTTATTCTGCTTTTTTATTCAAGCTTATGACTTCTCTGTCACATGACGCTTCCTGCTGCAGTCCATCTTTGATCTCATGAGGATAAAATAATATCATAAAAGTCTGTTTTTGTCTTTTTTTTTTTTTCCTGCTGCATTTACAATTCCCATTACACGATGCATGTACAGAGCTCAGGCATTATTTATGTGGGATTAATGGGATTTTCAGCATGAAGGCAGTTTGATCCAATCTGGGGTTGGCTTGAGTTTAAAACACAATATTCACTAACAACAAATAAAAATGTGGATTTGAGCTGTTGTTTGCACATTGTTGACAAAAAGTAACTCCATTATCTGCCTCTGTACTTCCACATCAAACAGCAGAGTGAGCATCTGTAAACCACCATCAGTGTATAGTATCGAAAACATAACTTCGTTTCCGCCCACAGTGAGATGTGAAACTAAAAACTGTCTCGCTAAGTGTTGGTGAAGCGCTGAAGAGCAACAGTTACATCCTCTCCAAGAACCAAAACAGGCAGATAACCCCCTGCTATAACTTTAACTTCACTGACTCTTTTCATAGCTTTTCATCTTCTCTGCCCTAATGACACAGAAAAGTTAGTCCACGTATTCATCACCTCCAGGTTACATTACTGTAACGCCCACAGTTTACCCAAACAATCCATCAAACGACGCCAACTTATTCAAAATTTAGCAGCCAGAGTCCTCAAAACTCTCCACTGGCTCCTAACACGACACAGAAATCACCTTCAAAATCCCTTTATTAGTCCATATTTATGACCTTTTCACACACTACAGCCCAACCAGAGCTCTCAGGTCATCAGGTATAGGTGTGTTTGTTAACTCAAAAATCAAACAGAAGTCTGTAGAAGGATCTTTAGTTACTGGGGCCTTTCTCTGTGCACTGCAAAAACTGAAATCTAAGCAAGTCATTATGTCTTATTTTTAGTAAAATTTGTCTTGCTATTCTTGATTTGAGCCACATTTCAGAAGATTTCAAGATTTTAATGACAAGTGGAAGGTATGTGTCAGACAAGACGGTTTACCCCATCTTTAATTTTTTCCACCAGTGAATCAGAAAGAGTGAAAAATGTGACGATAACAAAACACTCTTCCCACATCTTAAGTTGATAAAAACAAGGCCTAAAGTTTAATATAAAAAAAAACAGATTTTCACATGTGCTTTCGAAACCATTAATTGCAAAAAGAAACAGATGTACTTTGGAAAATTAATGTTTCTTAAATATTCTCTGGCAAACACAAACGTCTGCTGAGCTGCCAAGTTTACTTTCAGGTCACTTCCTGTTCTACTTCTTTAAATCTGTCAAACAAACAACATCCACTTTTATTCATCACCAGCTACAAAATGAGCTAACAAGAAAACCCCATCTGGCTTCTCTGCTTTTTAATTTGTGTTAGAAAGTTTTATCTGCTGCTCATGTCCAAGTTTCCCTCAGGTATTCTTCTACGCAGTCAAATCAGCACGACTCGTCTGTCGCACAACTCACGAGTTTTGAAATGTCAAGCCTCAGCGAGCGGGATTCACTCTCCGATGTGCAGCCATGAGAGGAAAGCAAGAGCAACTTTCATCATGAGCGCCTGCGATAAGGGACAGGAGCCCTTCGTCACTGAGATGGCTTTCTGCGTGAGGGAATGTGTGTTTTATGTGCAGTGTCAGGGCCCATTTCAGCCGACTGAGTCTCTGTATGCTTCAGACCTCCAGGCAGAGTCGACTGAGCCGGCGAGGATCCGCTGCTCCTCTCCAGATCATTACACCACCCCCAAATACACAGAGACACTTTAAATCAACTCCTCCTTCTCCTCGTCTCTGTGCTTCTTTCATCTTGCTGGACCGAGAAGAGATCCAGCTCTTTTTTTCTCACTTCCTCCTTTTTCCTCTCACACACAAAAACACTCCAATCCTCTCTCAGCTTCCCATACACTGACCACGCATCTCACACAGAGTATCCACTTCTCTCTCTCTCTCTAAAAACAGGACTAATTACCCAGATCTCTTTGTTCCTCCTCCCCCAGCAATTATTTACAGAAGCAGCTCCCACTGCATTTCAGATAAGTATCTACATGGAGGCTCTTTTTGGGGCCCGGGTGAGATTCACAGCAGGAATGCAGCAGGTCTGTCCATTAGCAGCTGGCTACTGTGCAGGGAGTGTGTGTGTGTGTGTGTGTGTGTGTGCGAGGGCCCCGTGTTAGAGTGAAATCAAAATGTCAGCATCATTCTGACACCGACAGGAGCTGAGTGAGTTTGTTAAAACAGCTGACAGTGGAGCAGGCTGGGAGTGTGTCACGGCAGATAAGCTTTAAGGTCAGGTTTGACAAGACGGGATGAAATATTCAAAACTTGGAGAGCAACAAATGTTTCACATGTTTAAAAAGAGGCTGCACAATATATCCCTTTAGCATAGTCATTGCAATACGTGCAATATTCATAGCACAAGGTATATAATACTATTTACGCCCTGATCCTTTCAGTGAAGTTTCTGTAGCCTGTCTTTGCCCAATTACATCACTAATAGATGTAAATGAGCATTTATTTTTAGCTACAAGTGGCTTTTAAGATTCAAACTCCATGTAGCCTGAAAATAAAACACTGTTTGGATGTAAAAAAAAGATTAGACCTGATTCAAAACACATTATATACCAGAAAAATGCAGCATATTGTGGGAACATAAAGCGTTATCAAAGTGTACTAATGGCCAAATTTCTTTGTTTTGCAAGTGTAGGGCTGAAAATTAAATTGTTTCAGCATTGGATTTTAACAATCTGACAGTTTGGTCATAGTTAATATCACAAAAGGTGCTTTATTTGACATTTTCAAGGTTAAAAGAAGTCGTAGTTTAGTGTCACAGTCAACTGTAGCTTAAAGTTTACTTGACTTCCTGCAGATATCGCCCTTTCTTCTCATTGGGTCACATTTCTGAAAAAAGATTATTCAAACCTACAAAAAAGGCAAAACGCAGGAGGTGGACAAACTGTGAGCTACTGTGTCTGCTCAGTATGTTCACTGATTTAATAAATATTGTGAAATATTATTCGGTCAAGGACAGAAACTTAAACGATGGAACCTCTCTGCAGAAGTGTGTTATTAAAAGTCTGACCTGATGTGAGAAGAATCACTTGCAAGAAATATTTCATAGATATCCACATGATCAAGACTATTAGCGAACATAAATAGTGCTCACAAATTTCAGGGAGAATTCAGCTGAACAGAGGGAAGCAGGAAACTTTAAAAAATATCCCGAAGTATTTGTTTTTTTTTATAACACCACACATTAAAAGTTGACAGTCTCAGTAACATTAACAGTGTTGGAGACAATGTGGAATTATGAACAACAATAACTCCCATATCTTTGTCATGTGTCCACAAGTAAAAATATTTCCGGTTAAGTTTTGAGTAATTCTTGAAAAGAAAGTGTAAGGTTTCTGTATTTTGGTTTCATAAGCGAGGACTTGATGCAAAATAAAAACTTGTATCTTTGTAGAAATTGCTTGCAGCCTCATCTTTTAGGAAGAAATGTGGTCAGAAAAAAGTCCTGAATGCTCGTGGTTGGCGATCACTTAAACCAAATTAAATCAAAGAAAAACAACAGTAGAACTCAGGAGTATGTTTGATAGTGAAAGTAAGATCATTTCCACAAGCACAATGCAAAGGGAACTCAAAGGATTGGGGTTGAACAGCTGTGTAGCTTTAAGAAAACCACTTATCAGTAAGGCAAACTGGAAAAAAAGGCTTCAGTTTGTTAGGGAGCATAAAGATTGGACTCTGGAGGAATGGAAGAAGGTCATGTGGTCTGATGAGTCCAGATTCACCCTGTTTCAGGGTGATGGGCGCATCAGGGTAAGAAGAGAGGCAGGTGAAGTGATGTACCCATGATGTGTAGTGCCTACTGTACAAGCCTGTGGAGGCAGTGTTATAATCTGGGGTTGATTATCGAAATAATGCCACAGCAAATGCGAGCTGTAATCAAATCTAAAGGTGGCCCTATTGAAAAGGCAAGAACATGATGTCATGGCCTCTTCTAATCCATCTTTTGGACGAGAATACCCTGATGTAAAGCCCACTTTGTACAAACACTAACATACATGATCATAATAAAGCTCATATACCTGAAAAAGGAAACATAAATCTGTCTGGAGGACTCACTGATGCTACATGATGATGATGGATTAAACCCTCTTTTCTTTGAGTTAATGGTTTTTAAATGGACGCACTGGAGTCAGCAATCCTGCTCATTTTCTCACCTTGATGGGATCCGTGCTGAAGCGAATCTTCCTCGAAGGGGGCGGGTCCTCCTCCACGGGCAGCCCCACTATCTCCACGCAGCTGGACTCCGGCTCGTAGCGGTCGTCCTCCTCCTCTTCGTCCTCGTCCACCTGGCTCCCCCCAAAGTCCTCCCCCACGGCGCTGTAGGTACTGATATCCACAGAGTCCCTCCCTGACTGCTCCTCTCTCACCGTCCTGTCCTCCTCCCCCTCCTCTACATCCTTACCCATCATCTCCCCCTCCTGCCTGAACACATCTCCCCCCTTTGGAGAGGCCTGTCCATTCTCCACGTAGGCATCACCTTGAACTGATGTGCTTTTAGGCTCAGATTTGATCTCAGCTTTCGCCTCCACACCTGCATCCGCTACTGTCTTTTCTCTGGGCTCTCCCACAGAAGAAGTGTCAGTAGTTTGACCCCCATTAACGCCCCCAGACGGGGGTGTCACCCTCCCTCTCTGGCCCCTCTGAGGCCCCTCTTGCCCATTCAGATTGCTGAGCTCATCCTCCTTGTTGGCTGCTGCATAGGTGCACGCTCTTTTTGTGATTATTTTTGAGTTCAACACACCCACTTTGGCGCTGACCCCCCTGGAGGGGAGAGGTGGCGTGGAGGAGAGGCGGTGGAGGTTGTTTCTGAGCTCGGCCGCGCGTTCAAACACGGCGCTGAGCTGGCTGACCGTAGGGGACACAGCATCACTGGTGTCCAGGCTGTCCAGAGACTCTGTGCTGCCATTAAAACGCGCCACCACGTCCAGCCTGCCATCCTGGAAGCCTGAGGCCTTGTCTGTCTTGAGGAGGACTCTTGTGGTTGCAAGCTGCTGCCTCTCCTGCTGCTGCTCGAAGATGCGGCGCGTCTCCTGCAGCTTGGAGTAGCTGGGTGAGGAGGCCCGCTGGTGCCCGTTCTCCGGTTTGGTGTCAAACTTGTTCACCCTCTCGGAAACAGTGGATCCCAGCTTGAGGAGCGCGCTGTGGTCCACGTTTTCATTCAGGCTCCCAGCTCTGGGGAGGGTGAGGCGCACGGATTTGTCCTGCGCGTTTTTGACGACATCCTCCCCCTCTGCATCTGCTGGGGGTGTAGTCTGCATCTGCTGGAACATGTTCTTGATACGGTGCACATTAGAGCCGTACCTGCGCCCTCGGGGGCCCTCCTGCAGGTCCCCATTCGCTGCATTGTCTTTGACGGGCTTCAGGGCCTGCATCCCCGCCTCGTACGCGTTTCTGTGCGGGGATGGGCTCCTGAGCGTGGAGCCAGAGCCGGTGCTCTTGGATGTGGATTCGGTCTTCATCATGGTCATTCAAGCGACGCAACGGATGCTCAGCGACGGCATGTCAAATCTGTGAAACCCACCCCCCCCCCTCCAGCACCAGCACCAGCACCCACAGCAGATCCTCGCGCAGACTACACCGGCAGATGAGGGGAAACAAAAACAACAGCTCGCATTAAAGGCCTGCCTGCATCCGCTGCAATTCTCGTCCAATGCAACGGAGAAAGTGAGCACGATGCATCTGTCATGAGCTCGCCTGCAGAAGCAACAACGCAAACCCAGCCCTCGCTGATGTGCGCTCCGGTCATTCAGAATATTGGCGCAGAAGTGGAGCAGTAATGAGGCGCAGATTTAGCGCAGCTGAGGACAGATTGCTTACGTTTAATCCCTTTTTGCAGGCAGCATCATTTTGATCTCTTCATTCTGTGAGCTGCAGATTTCTGGTCCTCCTCTCTCAGCAGCGGCGGAGCTGCTGCATGGAGCCGGAGGCGCCTGGGTCCTAGTGCCCGACCGAGCTCCAGTCTCTGAGTCTGTACACACATCAACACCAGACTGTTTATAAATCACCAAAATTATAATCATTCAGATTCTATAAACTTTTAAACTGGAATATTTTTTATGGAACCTCAAAGTCACAAAAAAAATCTTTGCCACAAATCATATGTCACTTTCATGACTGTATCTCAAGGTTTAACAAATAGACACTCAACTAAATTACAACTAAACAAATAAAATGTATTAGAACATACATTGAACAGAGCTTCTCTTAAACTGAAAAGGCTGTACAATTTAAGAAAAAAATTAAGTAAGTACATTTGTATGGTCTACATTTCAATATTGATTTTGTATGGAAGATGATTAGGGCCAAGAAATAAATTAAGTCAAAAAAAGTTTTTTTTTTTCATATTTAAAGTCAGAATTCCTAGAATGCTGTAATATTTCAACATCAGATTTCATATATCTATATTTTAGACCTTTTTGGCATAATATTTTAATGAAAGTAAAAAATAATACATAAAAATGGATCTTTACCAAAAATCATTCTCAACTTTAATGACTGTATCTGCATTTCAATATTGATTTTGTACGGAGGACGATTAGGGCCAAGAAGAAGAAAAAAAAAAAACCAATTAAAAAAAAAACTGTTTTTTCTTCACATAAGTAAAGTAAGAATTTCTCAAATGCTGTAATATTACGTCAGATTTCAATTATCTAGATTGTATATGTTTTATTCCACAATATTTTAATGCAAGTTAAAAACATAAAACTGAATTTTAACCAAAAATCATATTTAACTTTCATGACTGTATCTCAGGGTTTGACTAATGGAAAATCAACAAAATAACACCTGAACAAAAAAAATAATAATAACTAAATAAAGACAAACAATGAGCAAAGCTTCTCTTAAGAAAAAAAGGATATTCAATTTGAAAAAAAAAAGTTGGTGTTTATTGTAACAAAATGAAAACAATGTGCATTTTAGTATTGATTTTGTACGGAAAATGACAAGTGCCAATAGAAAAAATAAATCAAAGTAAAACAAAAAAAAAAAAGATGTTTTTTTCTTAATAAAAGTCAGAATTCTCAGAATTGTATAATATTGCCACATCAGATTTCAAATATCAAGATTTTATACATTTTATGCCAAAATATTTTAATGCAAGTTAAAAACATAAAATGAAACTTTATCAAAAAATCATATTTAACTTTCATGACTGTATCTCAGGATTCATGAAATAGAAAAATCAGCTTTTAAAAAAATTTTTTTTAGCTTTTTATATAGAGCTATATTTGCCACAATATTTAAATTAATTTTAAAAACTTAACCGCAAATTATATTTCACTTTCATGTCTGCATTTCAAGGTGCAACAGACAGATAAATAACAGAATAGCAACTTAACAAATAAAATAAAGGGACAAATCGAGCTGAGCTTCTCTAAATCAAACAAAGCAAAGGTGTTCAACTAGAAAAAAATAGTTGGTGTTTATTACAACAGAATAAAAATAGTCTGTTTTCCTATTTGGATTCTATAGGGAAGAGGATTACGGCCAATGGAATAAAACTAAAGTCAATTCTTAAATTATTTTGCATCCCAAAATCCATCTTGCTTCAGCAGGGCCTGTTGTAGTGTGTTAAAAAAAATGACAGAATGAACCAGACTGAAGTTGATGAGCACAGGGACCCAGTGAGATTTGACTCACGTCAAAGCTCCACGGCCAATAACACATCCGTTATTCACAGCCACATTGTTGCTTCCTGCGCTGCATCTGTGCTGAGAGACACATCAAACATTATCACTGAAGGGAGACAAAGCTCTTCCCTTTATTCACACCGAGGGCTGAGGATGAACTTTCATCTGTGGTCTCTTCTCTGAGTTTTACTTTGTTTACTCATTCATGAAGCAGTTTCACTCAAAGGGGACAATTTTTTACCATCTTTTCTTCATTTATGCTTCTCATTTGTTATTTTTGCTACTTTAACCTCCAACAACTGAGGGTTCAATCTGAAGGACGATTGCCTAAAAAAAAAACCAACAACAACAACAGGACATTCATGGCTTTTTACCAGTCGTGTTGAGTGTTTTATCATTGATAAACAAAACAAACTTGCTTGTGTTGGAAGAAACTAAGACACACATTCATGTTTGGGCAAAAATCATCTACTGTTTGTCATAACTTGAAGATTTTTTGAGGTAAAGGTCAAAAATGTGAGACAAAACAGTCAAATCTGAGATTATCTGAGACATTCATAGCTGAGGTGTCTCTAAACAAAACACATATTGCAGAACGGTAACACTTTGTTCCTCATGTGTGGACTGATTTATCAACATAAGATGTTTGAAGGTGAAATAAAAGACACTTAAGGGGTTTAAAAAGAGGAAAATGAGCTAAAAGTTAACAATAAACTTCAATTTAGTGCAAAACAATGAAGAAATTTTGACACCAAATCAAATTTTCTGTTTGTTAAAGCAAAAGATTGAAGAAGAAATGAAGTTTACCAAGTAAAAGTAAAGGTTTTTTTTTAGATCAGTGAGTGAGGGCTGAACAATTAAAGAACATAATCTAATTGTGATTATTTTCCCCAATATATAGCCGTTGTTTTTAGGCTCCACATTTTATGAGTTAGGGTTAGGGCGATGTTGAAAGGGATATTTGTTTTATTATTCTCATTTCGAATATGAAAAACACAACCGTAAGGGAGAAAAGTAGGAATTAAAAAAAAATAAATAAATAGATAAAGAGAGAGGATAAACACAAAACAAACTTAAAACAGATTCTGAAAATTTTAGAACATCCCAAAAAAAGTGAAATATTTTTGGTCATTTATTTCAGAAAGTGGAACCCAGATATTATATAGACTCATTATACATAACGTGAACTATTTCAAGCTTTTATTTATAGAAATGTTGATGATTATGGCTTATATATAATGAAAAACCCAAAACTCAGTGTTCAAAATTTTGCTTATGTCTAAGTTTCCCCAATTTTCATCCATTTTTGCTGCTTTTTTTTTTGTTTTACCAGTTTGGTACATCAAACTTATCTGTTTTTGCTGTTTTTGCCTTTTTTCACTTCTTAGATTGTTTCTCTTGCCAAAGTACTTTCCAACAACTTGTCTCTTCATTCAGTTTGGGGTCAAAGAGCATAAAACATTTTTTTGCAAAAAACTGTATCTGGTAATTAATTTCCCAGCCCTTTCAGTGAGTTAAGTTCTGTTTTAACATAATTTTATAAGATACTTGGTCTCAAATCCAGGAAGGTAATCTTCTCTTTGCTTTAAAGTTGTAAATCTATGTTTAAAGGTATGTGAGAGTGTGTTTATGTGTCTCTATAGGAAGTGTTACGTCTCTTTATATTCAGCTCGCCGGATGTTTTAGGTGAGCGAGGCAAAAATAGCTCTGACATGTCTCTGGCTGTGGCCGAGCCCCTCTCCCCCTGCTTCTGTCAATCACAGACCCAAACAAGATGGCAGGCTGCAGGAGCTGGCTCTTCTTTCTATCAGGCAAGTTTGTTCATTAAAGTCCTTCAACTTTACATCACATTTCACCGTTTCAGCGTCGGCCCTGGAGAAAAACATCACAGTCCTGATAACAGCTGTGGAGGATTGTTGGCCTGAATGTTTGAGCTCCTGTTGTCACTTTGTAATGTCAAGTTTAAAAGCTCCTGTGTGGCTTTTTTGAGTCATTTAAATGATCTTTTGTTGCTTTTTTTTGTAACTGTGTCACAGTTTGTGCTGTGAGTTTGTTTGGGGCCAAAGCAGAGATCAAACTGACCATTCCTGTGGGGAGGTTTTTTACATACGAGCTGATGAGAGAAACTTTCCAGAGTGACTTTGAACCTATAACAAAACTCTACGGTGAGAGTCTGAATCTCCTCAATAATCCACAGAAAAAAGAGAAAACACAACTTAAAGACTTCTCTTCCCTCTGTGTGTGTGTGTGTCTGTGTGTGGGTGTGTGTCTATTTCTGTCGGCCTGTTGTTCTGTGCTGTGAAGCCGTGCGCTCGTACGATGACCCCATGATTTTTAAGTGTAACAAGCAGAATTTCCCAGACCTCCCAGAGTGGCTGCGCTTCACCCAAAGGCATCCATTAGACAACGGCTTCCTGTACGGCACGCCAGCAGAACCAGGGAAAACTATCATTGAGGTATGACGTCAGGGTGACATTATGGTAAAAAACAAAAAAGAAAACCTCAGACATTTAATTAAAACACCTTTTCTGTTTGAAGTGAAAATGTGTTATAATATCAAAAGACATAATTTGTAGAAGTTCTTTTCTGCATTCAATTCTTTCGTTGCCAATATTAAGTCAAATTCTGAGATTTAAAAAAAAAAAAAAAAAGAGAGAGAATTGACTTCTTGTCTCAAAACTCTGACTTTTTTTCCCCATAGTTATGACTTTATTATCTCAGAATTCTGACTTTTAAACTTATAATGAAAGTTTTGTATCAAGAAATTGTTTTTTTCCCTCAAAATTTGGATTTTTATTTCATATTTTGACATTTTTCACTTTTTATCTCATAATTTTAACATTTTTCCATCATAATTTTGACTTTTTGATACCTCAAAATTAGACAATATATCAAGATGTTGAATTTTATCTCATATTCTCACTTTTTTAATATATAATGTAAGCTTTTTTTATCTTAAAATTTAGATTTTTGTAATCAAAATTTGAACTATTTTTTCATGATTTAACTTTTTGTCTCAAAATTTTCAACTTTTAATCTCACAATTTCAACTTTTTGTTCCACTTTTTTTTCAGAATTTTGACTCTTAAGCCCAACATTTTGACTTTTTATCTTCTAATTTCAACTTTCTTTGAAAAATATTCAACCTTTCATCTAAAATTTTTACTTTACATGGCCCCCAAAAAAGATTCTCAACAAAGTCAAGTTTCCTTTTTTTTATATTTCCTTCTTTTTTATCCTTTAGGAATGAGCCCCTGTAGTAGTACGTCATTAGGTGCTTAAATAAAAAGAGAACTATTTTTTTCTCTCCTGTGTAAAAATAAATACTTTATGCTTCAAAAACTTAGATAGAATTTAGCCCAGTGCAGCACTTTATTATAATTATCAATGGTCTCGAGAACAAGCTGAGAAAACCTGGACATTTTGGGGAGTTTCATAAACTCATAGTTTAAGGAGAACATGTTCAGACAAAAGAGGACGTTTGTTCACTCTGAGTGCAAGGTTTTAATTTACACTGTTTATTTTTGATCACTTAAACCATACAACCATACATTTATTCTTCTTTTCTGCTCCCATAGAAAGTGGGCCTGGTGTATTCAAGCTCTCAGAGATATGTATCTTTAAAAACACTCAGCTGTCAGACACATCGGTGGTAAACGTCAGGTTTTGTTGTCAAACCCTCAGAGACAAAAGCTTCGGGTTTCTCTGTGGAGCTGCTATTTTGAACCTGCATTAAAAATTCAGGGAGACGTTTGGCTTTGAAGACGAAGAGAGGGAGAGTTTTGAAGTGGCTTTTGAGTCTCTGACTGCATGTAGCCTGAAAATAAGACGCCGTCTGGATGTAAAAACAGATTAAGGCTGAGTCCAAACACATTCGGCACTAAAAAATACTGCCTTTATTTTATGGCACGGATGATATTTGTGAGGCTTTCTGTTTTTTTTTCACATTCATAGTAGATGTCTGATTGTTTATTTTGAAAATTTTGAAACATTTTTTGTAAAAATACTGCAAAAAGCTGGAAAGGGGGGAGGAAATGTAGGGAGTACGGTGTCTAGGATGGCCAAATTTGACTTTTTGCAGCCAAAAATTGCATACAATGGGGTTGAACAATTTGCCAAAATAATCTAAAATGCAACTATTTTCTTCTTTATTGCAGTTATGATTTAACATGCTTTAACTTTTAACCTTATTCTATATGTTGTTAAAGAGGCACAAGCGATAAAACACTCTTTATCAAAAATTGCTTAATAACTTTATGAAGAAGAAACCCTTTTTTTATTCATACGGAAATTAGATATCTTTTTTACACTTTCATTTTGAATATTTAAAAACATATTTATGAGGAAGAAAAGATGGATTTTCCACCAATTTTCATCAATTTTTGCTGCTTTTTGGATAATTTTGCCACTTTAAACTAACTTTCATAGCTACTTCTTGCCATTTTTACCACTTTTCACCATCAGATTGTTTCTCTTGCAGAGGCATTTCTCGACAATTTGGCTCTTTTGTTGAGTAACAGTGGTGTAGAGCAAATTTTATCTGGTATTCTGACACATTTGAGGTTATAGAAATATTGCACTGTCTGCTATTAGAATATATCAGCAGCCCAGCCCTAGTGTACAGCAAAAAAAAAAAGGAACATAATTGCAAAGACTCTTGTTTTTTCCTGTAAATTCTGCAAATATTTGTGTTCAAAAATGTTCTGAGGAGGCGTAAGATTCTGTTTTTGTCACTTTCTCCTGCAAAAGAATCAATATATAAGGTAAAAAATGGAAAACCAGAGCCAAACTAAGCTAAAAAAAAAAAAAAAAAAAAAAAAAAAAAAAAAAAAAAAAAAAAAGATAAGAGTGAATGAAGCATGCTCAGGCCTTATGGGAAATGTAGGAATCAGGTAGTTTTTACAGCTCACTTTGCAGTAAATGTTCACATCTGATGTTAGAAGTTTGACCACGAAGTGACGTATTTTATGCATCTAAATGTGTGAAAACTCTCCTTCCTCCTCTCACAGGTCTATGCAATCAACAAACGCAGCTATGAAACAACCCGACAGATATTTGTGATCAAAGCAGAAGCAGGTATGTGTGTGTGAAAGATGTGTGTGTGTGGGTGTATGTGCAGTAACAGCAGTGACTGATGATGTGTGTTTTCCCTCAGAGAAAACTCTTCCCTACCAGGCTGAGTTCTTCATCAAGCTGAGGGAGATTGAGAAGGTGCTGCCCTCTTCTGTTCAGGGGGAGATAAAGCAGGATCTCCAGAAGCTGTGGGACACCGAGGCCTTGGAAGTGGTCAACATTTCAAACGCCTTAGACCATGGTGGCAGAGTACCCCTCCCTATAGCAGGACACTTTGAAGGGTGAGCAGAGAGGAGTCAGAGCGGTGTAGCTTTAACTTCCAGCTTTAATAACATCACAGATTGTGTTTTTGGTGTCAGTGTGTATGTGAAGGTGGGCTCGGAGCAGTACTTCTCAGAATGCCTCCTGAAGACGCTCACACCCGAACACGAGAAGCAGTGCACGGCAGGAGCCAAAGTCAAAATCCCTGGAGGATGTAACTTCTGCAGCATCCCCAGCAACTGCATCAGCTGGTGCAAGATCCAGCTGGTGAGACAGAAACGAAACGTGACACACAAACAACACAGGGTTTCTGAAGAATAAGACTCACACTGGTTTATTTTATAATCCACTCTGGCTGCACAATATTGGGAAAAAATGATATTGCGATTTCTTTTATCAGCTTCCTGCTTCACTGAAATGATGATAACAGTCTCTCATAATTGCCTCTGTCGCCCAATTCCTCCCTTAACACTATTTGTGTTTGTAAAGAGTCTTAATCATGTTGATATCTGTAAATTATTGGTATTGATCTATAATATGTCCTGCAAGTCATTCTCTCACATCAGGTCAGACTTTAACCCTGTGGTGCATAGTGGTCACTACAGTCACTAAACTTATTTACTCTTAAATTCAGTGGTTCATGTGGTGGATTTTCATATTAACCTGTGTCAGGATATTTTTATTCTTCTTAGGGCCTGAAAAAATGTTTTCAATTCTTTTTCCAATTATATATATTTTAAAAGTTATAAAGAAACATTTGAGTGTGAAACAGCGTAATAACTGTAAATTATTCAGTGTTAAAATGGATGGAAGAGAGTTAAAATATTTCGCAAAGCATTAAAAAAAAGATTATTCACGAAATTGGAAGTCAAACAAAAAAATAAGTCATATTTACATTAAGCTCACACTGTTTTAAGTTGAATGCTCAGTTACAGATATTTGAAAAAACAAAATGGAAAACTTTTCAAGCTTTAAGACAAATAAAAACACTCAAGGGAAAAAATCCTGACACTGACTTTCATAATTTATGCATCAGAGGGTTAATAACGCGCTCCTACACTCCTTACTAGTATATTTATTAAATCTGTTAACATGCTGCGCTCAGAACCAGAGAGACAGTAGCTCACAGAGTTTTTCCGCCTCCTGTGTTTTGCCTTTTTTGTAGACTTGAATAATCTTTTTCCAGAGATGCAAATCGATGAAAAGTGACGTTTAGAGACATTTCCAGAACAAGCACAATGCATTTTGTAGAGATGGTTTGCCTTGGAAAGAGAAAAAGGAAGAAACTTTAAGTAATGCTTTACTTGGCTATTAAACTACAACTGTTTCAAGTTTTATAGCTGCTCACGAAATCATGTGGCGTGAGAAGGAGGAGGTGAAATAAACAATAAGATCCAAACTTAGAGCTGAAAAACAAAGCTTTAACTCTAAAAGTGTTAAATAAAACACCTAATGCTCACACTGCACGTCACTCTGCCCGACCCTGATAACAGCAGGTGAGATGACAGAGCGCCGAGAAGATGAAATAACTGCGGAAGTTATTGCATGTAATATTGTAAAATGCATAAATGAAAGCTCATTTCGATCCATTAGTAATGTGACTGGGTAGACAGGCTACAGTAACTTCATTTAAAGGCTTATTATTGCGACATATTAGTTAATAACGCAACGACGAAACTGAAACCATATATTGTTCGGCCCTGAATCCACTGAAAGCACCAGAACAGTCCTGTCTCCTGTGGCTGTGTCTGACAGAACAATCACTCTGATGTTTTTATCCCCTGCAGTTCGATCTGACAAAGCAGAAACCGGCTCCACCTGCTCCCACTGTGGGTTCGGGGATTATGGAGGCCGGAGGTGACTTCAACCCCCCGGACTCCCCCCCCAGCAGAAACTACTTCCCCGACTACATGGTGACAGTGATCGTGCCCCTGATCCTCGCCCTGATCCTGTCGCTCATGCTGGCCTACATCATGTTCTGCAGACGAGAGGGAGTGTACGCATCTGTTTTACATCTGCTGAATAATAATCTGAGCCACAGTGTCAAAAGTCAGAACCAGAAAAACAAAATATTTCTCTGTTAAATGCTTGTGGGGATCAATGCAGACATGATAAGTTGCCTGAGCTGAAGGTGAACTCAAACTTAGAGCGAATTCAGGCTCGAGATTGATCCTGATAAACAGTGACACTGATGTAACGCATCATTATTCTTTCTTTTTCCTTTGCAGAGCCAAGAGAGACAAAAGAACAAATCAGTAAGTTCACTAAGTTGTTTTCTTTTGCTGTTCAGAATAGATAATCACTGCTATCATAGCTTTGATAGGGAGACCAGATGTCCTCTTTTGCTCCTTTTTGGTCATAAAATTCAGATGTTGAGCATAACGTCAAAGTAGAAATGCACTTTTACAGACAAACTGCAGATAAACAGCAGAACTCCTCTTTTCGCCTTAACAGTGGAGGCATTGTGTACATTGAATATTTAAGCATAGCAAAATCTGAATTAACCTTGACTAAGATATTGAGGCATCATTTATATTTTTGAACAAGAGAAATACATAAATTTGTCTTTTTTATTTAGGGTGCAGTGAAGTAATATGATGGAAGCCTAGTTAAAAAAAAAAAAACTTGGCTTTTTTTAACCTTATTTGCCAATATTAAGTCAAAATTTTGAGAGGACTCGTCAAACTTTTTAAATAAAAAGTAAAAATGTTGAGATAAAGTCAAAATAATAAAATGATAAAGACAAAAGTCGAAACCGAAAGTCGAAATTTTGAAATAAAAAGTGAAATTTGTAGATGAAAAATCAAAATTTTGAGATGAAAAGTGAAAATTCTGAGATAAAAACTTGAATTTTTTAGATAAAATGTAAAAAAAATGAGATAAACAGTCAAATTTTTGAAACAAAAGCAGGAGTTTTTCATTTTTATCTCAAAAATTTGACTTTTTTTTCTTAAGATTTCAACTGAACAAAAAAGCACAACAAAGCCAGTTTTTGACTTCTTATATTTTTAACTGGTGAAACAGGTTTTTAATCTTAATTTAGTTGAAGTCATAGAAGATTTTCACTTGAAATAGAAAATGTATTTTAAGTAAATGTTTGGTTTATGAAGATTCATCTTTGAGTATGTTTTGGGAATTTTTGCGAGATCTTTGAAAGATCCTTTTTGTAGGATTTGAGAATATGGTCACCTTTAGTTTTGACCAATCAGAATCAAGTATTTAACTCTGCTGGGTGATAAAATGTGAAGTCAAACCAGTGTATGTGGTTTAAAATAACCTTTCTGAAGTGAAATGCAGCAACAAAGATGCTCCACTTTGGTCTTAGGAATTCAAATATGCAAAAAAAAAAAAGCAAAAATGGGGAGAGTAAAATAATAACTATGACTCTTTTTAAAAAAAATCTCTGTAGGATCCAGCTGTATCACCACCACACCATCCATGGAAACACAGACGAGCTGAGGAACATGGCGGGGAACCGTGGCGTCTCTGCTCCTCTCTCCACACTCCCCATGTTTAACTACAGAACCGGGGAGGGGGCTCCACCTCTGGACTCCGACAACCCCAACATCCCCATCATCATGGCCCAACAGTGAGAACTTCACCTACTCATTCACACGTTTACCGTCGCTTTGTTCTCACTGTTTTTAAATTTTCACCTCTGTTTCTGCAGCGATCCTTACAGTGACACTCTGCCCAGGTAACACCATCCACCCCCCACCCTCTTCATTCAATAATTACTACACCCAGGTGTGTTTTCACCTCATATTATTGTTTCTTTTTGCAGGAAGTGAAGCAGCGTTGGATGAAGAGTGAGGAATTTTTTATTGTCATAGTATGTTGTTCTATATATGCAGTGGAATATTAAAAATATATTTGTGCTTCTTAAAGTAACACTACCATGAACTGAGTGTAGAGTTTGTTTTACTGTTCTCTGCTGTTTGTATTTCTCAAAATTTATTTCACCAATAAAGTCTATTAAAAAAAAAATCTATTTTTGTGTCTTTAACGAAACAAAAGTATAGATCTAAAGTATATGAACAATTCTACAGTCAACGCTTTTGTGAAATAGAGTGTAATGATAATAATTAGATTCTATTATGAAAGTGGTATGCATAATGATATTTCTAATAATCTGCATGATGTAATGTAATGACATGAGTAATGATATTGCTTACAATGAGTGTAATGTAAAAGAATGGGCCATGATATTTCTAAGAATATGCATTATAAAATTCCCAAAAGAAAAGCTAGTGATATAATGGATTGACATTATTGACACTGGGTTGAGACTAAATTTAACCCTCTGATGCATGAATTATGAAAGTTAGTGTCAGGATTTTTCCCTTAAGTGATTTTATTTGTCTTAAGGTATAAAAAAAAGTTTTCCAATTTTTTTTTCCAAATATTTGTAACTGAGCATTCAACATAAAACAGTGTGAACTTAATGTAAATGCGTCTTTTTTTCTTTGTTTGTTCTTTTTTTTTCTTCTTTTTTCTTTGGTAATTTCATGTTTAATCTTTTTTAAATGTTTTGCAAAACTTTTTAACTCTCTTTCGTACATTTTGACACTGAATAATTTCTAGTTTGTTAGCTTTTTCACCCTCAAAAATACATATATGTTTGGAAAAAAAATTGAAAACAGTTTTTCAGGCCCTAAAAAGAATAAAAACATCTTGTCACAGGCTAATATGAATTTCCACCACATGAGCCATTGATTTAGGAGTAAATAAGTTTTAAACAGGTGTCCGCTGTAGTGACCACCATGCACCACAGGGTTAAAAAAAAAAAAAAAAAAAGAATAATTTAACCATTATCATAAACTGATTTTGAGGTCACATCCTTTTTTTTTATATTTCTCATATCACTTGAGAATTTGGGGATAACCTCATAAGGTATTTTCATTACTATTAAAGCAGCTGTTGTTACATAATTCAACCACAGGGGGTCGCACATGTGTTTCCAACTGGAGCCTCAGTGTCAGACACACATCTCCTTTTCTTTCCTCATTCTTTCCCCACAAAAGTGTATTTTTTTGTTATTGTGATGTTGGAAAGACTATTTTTCAGTCTGAACTTTTTTTGGACTGTATTTGTTTTTTACCCAAGATTTCAAAATAGCAACTGTTTGTGTGTTTTAAGGTTGAATCCAGATTTGAAGAATTAATTTTGGCCTTGTTTTCACTGCTGCTTCTTGGAAATATACTTAATGCAACTGCTGTGGGACAGTTGATTCCTGAACCTGCTGTAACTCATCTTTAAATTCTGACATTTATAATCTAACTTAAGTATCTGTAAATGCAGTAAAATTATCTATTTTCTAATCAGCTGGTACTCGATTTTGGTTTCACAACAGTTGCAAAACAGAACAGTGAAAACATCCGCCACTGAGTAGACCACTTCACATGCTTTATTTCAGCACCCAAAATAATTAAAAACATCTCAATTTATTATACATGTACAAAATAAGTACAGAATCTCTCTTTTAAACCATGAAAGTGGGTCTGCTTCAATTTCTTTTTTAAGAAACCCTTCGCGAAAGACATCAACAAACAACATAAACAACAGGGTGGGAGATGTGTGCTGTTTTGATTTTTCTTTTTAGTGAAGAGGAGTTTTCCACAGGGGCGAGGAAAAAAAAAAA
>RPOG01000900.1:109064-207590 GCA_008086565.1 Thalassoma bifasciatum
GTGACTGGGTAGACAGGCTACAGTAACTTCATTTAAAGGCTTATTATTGCGACATATTAGTTAATAACGCAACGACGAAACTGAAACCATATATTGTTCGGCCCTGAATCCACTGAAAGCACCAGAACAGTCCTGTCTCCTGTGGCTGTGTCTGACAGAACAATCACTCTGATGTTTTTATCCCCTGCAGTTCGATCTGACAAAGCAGAAACCGGCTCCACCTGCTCCCACTGTGGGTTCGGGGATTATGGAGGCCGGAGGTGACTTCAACCCCCCGGACTCCCCCCCCAGCAGAAACTACTTCCCCGACTACATGGTGACAGTGATCGTGCCCCTGATCCTCGCCCTGATCCTGTCGCTCATGCTGGCCTACATCATGTTCTGCAGACGAGAGGGAGTGTACGCATCTGTTTTACATCTGCTGAATAATAATCTGAGCCACAGTGTCAAAAGTCAGAACCAGAAAAACAAAATATTTCTCTGTTAAATGCTTTTGGGGATCAATGCAGACATGATAAGTTGCCTGAGCTGAAGGTGAACTCAAACTTAGAGCGAAATTCAGGCTCGAGATTGATCCTGATAAACAGTGACACCGATGTAACGCATCATTATTCTTTCTTTTTCTTTTGCAGAGCCAAGAGAGATAAAAGAACAAATCAGTAAGTTCACTAAGTTGTTTTCTTTTGCTGTTCAGAATAGATAATCACCGCTATCATAGCTTTGATAGGGAGACCAGATGTCCTCTTTTGCTCCTTTTTGGTCGTAAAATTAAGATATTGAGCATAACGTCAAAGTAGAAATGCACTTTTACAGACAAACTGCAGATAAACAGCAGAACTCCTCTTTTCGCCTGAACAGTGGAGGCAACGTGTACATTGAGTATTTAAGCATAGCAAAATCTGAATGAACCTTGACTAAGATTTTGAGGCATCATTTATATTTTTGAACAAGAGAAATACATAAATTTGTCTTTTTTTATTTAGGGTGCAGTGAAGTCATATGATGGAAGCCTAGTTAAAAAAAAAAAAAAAAACTTGGCTTTTTTTTAACCGTATTTGCCAATATTAAGTTAAAATTTTGAGAGGAGTCTGCAGATTTTTTAGATAAAAAGTAAAAATGTTGAGATAAAGTCAAAACAATGAAATGATAAAGACAAAAGTTGAAACTGAAAGTCAAAATTTTGAAATAAAAAGTGAAATTTGTAGATGAAAAATCAAAATTTTGAGATGTAAAGTGAAAATTCTGAGATAAAAACTTGAATTTTTTAGATAAAATGTAAAAAAAAAATGAGATAAACAGTCAAATTTTTGAAAAAAAAAAGCAGGAGTTTTTAATTTTTAGCTCAAAAATTTGACTTTTTATCTCAAGATTTCAACTGAACAAAAAAACACAGCAAAGCCAGTTTTTGACTTCTAATATTTTTAACTGGTGAAACAGGTTTTTACTCTTAATTTAGTTGAAGTCATAGAAGATTTTCACTTGAAATAGAAAATGTATTTTAAGTAAATGTTTGGTTTATGAAGATTCATCTTTGAGTATGTTTTGGGAATTTTTGAGAGATCTTCAAAGGGTCCTTTTTGTAGGATTTGAGAATATGGTCACCTTTAGTTTTGACCAATCAGAATCAAGTATTTAACTCTGCTGGGTGATAAAATGTGAAGTCAAACCAGTGTATGCGGATTAGAATAACCTTTCTGAAGTGAAATGCAGCAACAAAGATGCTCCACTTTGGTCTTAGGAATTCAAATATGCAAAAAAAGCAAAAATGGGGAGAGTAAAATAATAACTCTGGCTCTTTTTAAAAAAAATCTCTGTAGGATCCAGCTGTATCACCACCACACCATCCATGGAAACACAGACGAGCTGAGGAACATGGCGGGGAACCGTGGCGTCTCTGCTCCTCTCTCCACACTCCCCATGTTTAACTACAGAACCGGGGAGGGGGCTCCACCTCTGGACTCCGACAACCCCAACATCCCCATCATCATGGCCCAACAGTGAGAACTTCACCTGCTCATTATTGATTCACACATTTACTGTTGCTTTGTTCTCACTGTTTTTAAATTTTCTCCTCTGTTTCTGCAGCGATCCTTACAGTGACACTCTGCCCAGGTAACACCATCCACCCCCCACCCTCTTCATTCAATAATTACTACACACAGGTGTGTTTTCACCTCATTATTATTGTTTCTTTTTGCAGGAAGTGAAGCAGCGTTGGATGAAGAGTGAGGAATTTTTTATTGTTACAGTATGTTGTTCTATATATGCAGTGGAATATTAAAAATATATTTGTGCTTCTTAAAGTAATGTGGATACCGTTTTTTTCCCAACTCTGGTAAAGAATGAAATAAAGACTTCTGCCGGCCGACAATAGTTTTATTTTCTTTGCAAAGAAAAGGTCAGTTAACACACACAAGCAGTATGGATGCCAAGTGACCACGAGTGATGAAAGTCCGAAAAACTTATAGTCGTGAGACCACTCCCCTGGGCTTTGTTTCACACCTTCTCCGTCTGAGGTACATTTGGGAACAAAGGATCTTAAAATCAAAGGCTCTGAGAGGGGGGGTATTCAGGATGTGATCTTTGGGGGGACACAAAAGGTGAGGTGCAAAGGTGAAAGACTGTGGTGGGGNGAATATATACATACAATAAAAGAATAAAAGGAAAAAAAAAAAAATATAGACAAGAATAAAATGAAACTGTTTACAGAATGTCGTCATCGTCAGAATCAGTGTCTGAATTCAGGTAATGATGGGTATCAGCAGTGTGATATGAGGTTAGGTTTAGACCAACATCGACATTGTTTTCAGTTACATGAACAAATGTGGAGGCTCGGAGTATCTTTGCTGTAAGCATCTTTGATAGCCATTTCAATACACATGGAATGAAAGAGAGGAGAAAAATGAGAATGATAATAACTGGTAAAACTACTGTTAGAAACCACGATGACCATCCTTGGCTCCATTTCAACCAAGAGAACCATGAATCATTTACAACTGGGGGGGGTCGAATGGCATCTTGCATGTGTTTGATGATGTCTGTAATGTTCTCATATTCATCTGGTACATAAAAACAGCATGAAGTGTTAAGTATTTTGCAAATGCCCCCTTTTTGAGCTAGAATAATGTCGAGAGCAAGTCTATGTTGAATAACTGCAGTTCTGATTGCGGACATTTCGTTGTTCATTAAGGTGAGAGCCGTTTCAGTTTGGTTAGCTAAGGAAAGAACAGACCAGGCTAATCCATTAATTTTGTTCAAGGCTGCAGCTGTTCCACCCCCTAGAAATAGAGACCAGCCAATATTGGCATTAGGAGAAGTCCAGGGGTCAGCTAGTACATAACCATCATATTTTGAAGGAACACCAGTAATATCTCGATAAGCTCTAGAGTGTGAGTTAGATTGAATGTTGGTTTTAAGGTTTTCTTTACGGAAGATTTTTGTATCAGTTGCAACAATAGATGGGTGGCAACAACCGGACCACTGAAATAGAGGTGGCAAATTGTGATAGGCCTTGCTGCCGCAAGACCACAGTATCCCTGGACGGGATGACAGTTGTTTGAATGGGCAGACATATCTTGTAAGGGTGTTATTAGGCCACCTGTGAGAGCAAGTGGTAGATTTTGTGGTATTAACAAATATTTTGGTTTGGCAAATTGATCGGCCTAGATAAGGGCCTGATGATGATGTTGAGCAAACACAAGTTTCGGCATGCTGCAAAGGAACTTCAAATGTCATGTTGCTAGGAGTTGAATAAGTATCAGTGCATGTAATATTGGATTGTGGAGCAACTGGGACATTACTTCTGATTTGTTGACCTGCAATAAGTAACATCATCATACTCAGGGGAACAGTACATTTGTCATGACCTTCTGTATTCCAAGATTGTCTCATGTGATGTTGTAGCACAGCATCTGCTACAAGAGGCTTTGCTTGCCATCTGGCTGCTAGAGCATGGCAAACCCAGCAGTCACCAGGAATCTTTAACTCCTTTTTGTGTAAAAGAGCTAAAGCACATGCACTGTTGTCTTTGCATTGTCTCAGGGTTTGTTGAACTGTGTGGTCTTCCTGATCCGTGATTTTAAAGTCACTGGGGTGGTTTCTTGGTATGTCAGAGGGCGGTGATGGCAGAGGGAGTGTCTTTGTCTCTGCCAGTGTGTTATGTAGCGTGTCATGTGAAGGCGTTGGTCCATTGACTATGATGTCGAGTTGTTTGTACATATCCGTAACGGGTCGGTTAATTCCACACCAATATGTTCCTGCGTCAGAAAAGTTGACATTTGATATGGTGATCTGTGCTCCGTTGGAATTTGGAATCTTTGTTATTGTGAAGCGGGGATCTCTGTTTGGTGCAAGGGTTTTGTCAGTTGCGGCCACCATTAGATGCCAAGCATGTGGGCCACAAGGGTCTTTGCACAGGTATTTGTCAGATTTGGAATAATATGCACGAATTTGACCCGCTGTCCAGAATGCGGGATAAACAGTGCAGGTGAATGTTCCATTTTGTCCTTTTGTCAGGGTGATGACTTTTTTGGGTGTGTAGGTGTAGGTTTCTGTCAACATTATGAAGCATGACAGAGTCAGGATCAGGTGATGCATAGTATATTCCAGTGAACAAAAGAGGCAGGGAAAAATAAAAATGAAAATAAAAAGGGGTTGTGCAGTCTAGACGTCTGGGTGATGTTTGTTGAAAATCAAAGAGTTGTTCCTTGTGTTATTGTTTCTTGCACTTTGGGGTTGGGGTTTGCTTATGGCTGGCTTTCGCCTCGCCTTTGTGTTGTTTTGAGCGGTGACTGCCTTGCGTGGTAGTGTCGCTTGGTTGTTGCTCTGCGCTGTCGTTGTCTGGTCGTTGTTCCTTCCTGGCGGTCGTCGGTTGGTCGTTGTCCCTCCTGGCAGCCGTCGTCTGGTCGTTGTCCCTCCTGACGGTCGTCGTCTGGTCGTTGCCCCTCCTGGCGGCTGTCGTCTGGTTGTTGCCCCTCCTGACGGTCGTCGTCTGGTCGTTGCCCCTCCTGGCGGCTGTTGTCTGGTTGTTGCCCCTCCTGACGGTCGTCGTCTGGTCGTTGCCCCTCCTGACGGTCGTCGCCCGGCCCGATTGTCGTCTGATCCTCCCTCAGTTGAGGCACCCTCCTGCAGTGGCTGACGTGGATCCAGGTGGCTCTCTCAGCAATCTTTACCGCAGTGTGGGTCGTTAGGAGCACCTGGAATGGGCCCCGCCAGCGTCTGGAGTGCCAATGTTTCCTTCTGAAGTCCCGTATCACCACCCAGTCACCAGGCACGAGATCATGGAGTGTTGTGGAGGCTGGTGTTGGAAGGGCTGATTTAACCTGCTGAGAGATTTGGGAGAGGAGAGAGGATAAGTTTTTGCAATATTGTAACATGTCATCCTCACATAAGCCAGTGGAGGGGAGTGGCCTGGTTACAGGTTCCACTCCAAGGGATGGAGGTCTGCCAAAAAGAATTTCAAAGGGACTCATATTGACTCTAGATCTTTTTCTCATTCTCATATGCATAAGAACAATAGGCAGAGCTTTTGTCCATGGTAGCCCAGTTTCCTCACAACACTTTGCCAGTTTTGATTTCAGAGTGCCATTTTCTCGTTCTACGGCACCTCCACTGGCAGGGTGGTATGCACAATGCTGTTTAAGGTCAATGGAAAGAAATTTGCTTATTTGGGTTACTGCAGAATTGACAAAATGTGCACCGTTGTCACTGCTTAGTTTAGTTGGTATTCCCCATCTAGGAATGATCTCTGTCAATAAGGCCTTGGCCACCACTTGACTAGTTTGGTGTTTTGCTGGAAAAACTTCAACCCATTTTGACCACATGTCAACCATCACCAAGCAATATTTCTTCCCTTCTGCTGGTGACAATTCTATGAAATCCATCATTAAATGTTCAAATGGCCTAGTTGGTGGTGGGTGAGCAGCGTGTGTGATTGTCTTGGTTTTACCTGCATTATGTGTTGCACAAACCATACATGATTGACAAAACTTCTGTGCATGAGCTGAAAATCCTTTTGTGAACCAGTGTTGATTTAAGACATCCTGCATTCCCCTGTTTGACACATGGTCCAGCCCGTGTGTCAATTTTGCAAAGTGAGGAAAGAAATGTTTAGGCAGGCAGGGTTTGTCATCTGGACCCCACCAAACTGCTTCTTTTTCCCTGGCCCCACAATGTTTCCACAATGTCTTTTCTTGTGGTGTGGCAAAAGACTGTATTGCTGAAAGGGAGCTAGGAATAGAGACTGGGGTTAAAACAAGCAAAGGTTCAGGGATAGTGGTTTGAAGTGCAGCTGTTTTTGCTGCAGCATCAGCTCTTGCATTACCTAGAGAGATAGAATCTGAGTTGTTAGTATGAGCAAGGCATTTACACACAGCAATTGAGTTTGGAAGTAGAATGGCATCTAGAAGAGCTGCAACTTTGTCATGGTGAAGAATGGGTTTTCCGTCAGATTTCAAGAATTTTCTGTGTTTCCACAGAGTGCCGAAATCATGAACAACACCGAATGCATATCTAGAGTCAGTGTAGATGGTCACTGTTTTGTTACTTGCTAGTTTGCATGCCTCTGTTAAAGCTATTAATTCTGCTGCTTGTGCTGAGTAGTGGGAGGGAAGAGAACCTGAGACAAGAGTTTCATGATTAGTGACCACAGCAAATCCGACTTTGTTGTGACCAGTTTGTGAGTCTCTTGAAGCTGATCCATCTACAAAAACAATCAAATCAGGATTAGTTAGTGGTGTTTCTTGTAGATCAGGTCTAGGAGAGCAGACCTGTTGGAGGACAGCAACACAGTTATGTTCTTGACCATCATCTGGTGTGGGAAGAAGTGTGGCAGGATTCAAAACATTGCATCTTTTGACAGTGATGTTAGGCATTTCCAAAAGTACAGTATTATATCTCAGCCATCGTGCTGTGGAGAGATGAGAAGTTTTTTGTTCAAGTAAAATCATGGACACAGCATGTGGGACCAAGAGAGTTACATCAGAGTACCCTACAATGTCTCTGGAGGCCATGATTGCCTTCTCAGCCGCAGCTACAGCTCTGAGACACCTAGGGAGACCTGAAGCCACTGGATCCAGTTTTGAGGAGAAATAAGCCACAGGACGTAGTTTATTTCCATGATCCTGTAACAAAACAGAAGTCATACATCCATTTTTCTCATCAACTGTTTGAGTGAAAGATCTGGTGGGGTCAGGCAGACCTAAAGTCGGAGCTGTCTGTAAGGCAAGCTTTAGTTTAGTGAAAGATTGTTCTGCTTCAAGAGTCCATGTGATCTTATCTCGTGGTTTCAGATTTTTGCCATGAATGATGGAGGCAAGTGGAGCTTCAAGAATGGCATAGTGGGAAATGAATTGCCTGCAATAAGAGCACATGCCAAGGAATGACATCATTTGTTTCTTTGTGATAGGTTTTGGAAGGTTTTGAATTGCATCCACTCTTTTTGGTGAAAGAGTTTTTCCTTCAGAAGTGATGACATGACCCAAGAAGATAACTTTGTGCTGAACAAATTGGAGTTTTGACAAACTTGCTTTGTGACCATTTTTTGCCAGATGTTTCAAGAGTTTGACTGTGTTGGCTTCACACTGCTCTTTAGTTGGGCTGCAGATCATGAGGTCATCAACATATTGCAGCAAAGCAGTTCCTGATGAGAGAACAAGAGATTCAAGACTTTGTCTGAGAGCTTCATTGTAAATTGTAGGACTTTCACAGTAACCTTGACACAGGCGGGTAAATGTGTATCCTTGCCCATTGAAGTTGAAAGCAAACCAGAATTGACTGTCTTTATGGACTGGGACGCTAAAGAAAGCATTTGAAAGGTCAACCACCGAAAAGAATTTTGCATTAGGTGGTACTTGGGACAGGATTGTATAGGGATTTGGAACATTTGGGGCTCTGGGCTGAACAGCTGCATTCACTGCTTGTAGATCTTGAACAAAACGCCATTCTGTCGGTTGATCTTTATCTCTTATTTTCTTGACTGGAAACAAAGGCGTACGCACTGGAGAATTATCACAGGGAATGATTACCCCTTCTGCTTTGAGGGACTCAAAAACTGGTGTAATGCCATCAATAGCTTCTTGTTTAAGAGGGTATTGGGCTTTGCAAGGTCTGAATTCAGATTTTGGAGTGATAACAACCGGTTCACAATCTTTGATGAGGCCAACATCATATTTGTTTGCAGCCCACAGTGTCTTAGGGACTTCCTGTAAGGCTGTGATAGAAAAAGCTTGTTCTTCAGACAAAAATGAAAAAGATGTTAAAGTGCTTTTAGGTACCAGCTGGATTGTTCTTTGAGTGTGCACACTAGATGTTAATTTCTTAGAATAACACTGCAGTGTTGGCGAATAAAAAATGGATCGATCAGATGTTACTTGCCAATCGGCTGTGCGCAGACATGTCTTAACAAATGGGCCCAAATCTTCCCAGTTATCGTTTGAATGTTTTGCTAGTGTGATGTGTGGGACCGAATGGTCCATGCTATACATATTGAATTGAGCTGGTGTGAGAGAGACTGATATGGCATATTTGTGTTTTCCCCAGTAACAATTTGTCAGTGTGAGTTTATCAAATCTCTCCCTTAGCCAGCCCTCCTCATATGGTTCATCAGGTCCTGGTGACACATGAGACATACAATGCAAATTGTCTGGTGTCATGAAATCTGTTGCAGTTGTTAAAACTTTTGTCTGAGCTTCTTTAAGAAGTTCAGAAGAGGTTGATAAAGACTGTAATTGCCATTGGTATGCGTAGTTTTGGTCAGAGGTGTGGTAGACAAATGAATGAGAAAAATCTGGTTCTAGATCAGATAGCTTGCAAACTTTCACACCTTCAGGGGTTGAGATTAGGCAAAGGCCTAATTTGCACATCAAGTCTCTGCCCATCAAGTTAATAGGGCAGACTTCAGAAAGCAAGAATGCATGTTTGAAATTTGCATGGGTGTTATCTGTACATTGTAGTGGCACGGTTATGCTTTCTCTAATTGTTTGACCTGATGAACCAACTGAGTACACATAATCCCCACTTAGCTTTGGTTTTTTAGAGAATTCTAATGCTTTAATCACAGAATGAGTGGCTCCTGAGTCAACTAAGAATACAACATCTTTCTCGGTAATGGTTAGTGTATGCTGTGGAAACTTTTTGAAATTGTCAGATGCATACTGAACAAATGTTAATACAGTGGTGTGTTTTTTGTTTAAATTCTCAAGAGAATGTGTGTTACTCTGCTCTATGTGTGTGTGTAGGTGTGGTGCAGTACCTTCCTCCGAAGTCACAAGTTGGTTTGGCTTGTCAGCAGGAGTCCATCCCTCTCCGACAACCCTTTGCGAATGTCAGTTTGCTGTACGTCTTTGGTTGTTTTTGGGACAATCATTTTTCCAATGTCCAGTTCCGCCACAGAGAAAACAAGCATTACCCGCAAAGGTTCTTCTGCGTCTGTCACGTCCTCCTCCTCCGTGTCTGAAATTTGGTTGGTTTTGCTCTTGTATGGCATTGTACATGGTCATTGCTGCCATGTGGAGTTCTTTCTGTTTGTCTTCTTCATTTCTTTTTTTTACAGAAAGTATTTGATCATAGGCATGTACGGCATGTCTGCGGAGCTCAGACAGGCGTGCATCATTCCAACCGATGCAGGAGATTTTTACCGCTGAGGCAATGTTTGGTTGTAGTCCGCTTAAGAAACAACTGCAGAGATGTGTTTCCCATACATCTGGAGTGTTGTTTATGTCACGAGGTTGTTGGAGGCCGCTGTAGGTGTTAAATATCTCTGTCAGGCGAGTAAGATATTCGTCAGGGTTTTCACCCTCCTTTTGTTTGCAGGCAGTGATTTTCTCCATGTTAACTTTTACCGGGAACGCTTCAATGAGTGCATTACAAAGTCCATTAACGGTGTCTCTATACTGAGCATTGGACTCATCCTCCCAGGTGATGTGTTTACAACGGAGGTCAGCATTTGGGAATTTTCCCGCAATTTTTTGCCAGTCTGTGGGTTTCATTTTGGTGATCAAGAGTCTTTTGAGTTCATTTATGGTGGGTTTAAATTCTTGGCAGAATGTGGAAAGTTGTTCAGCAAATATTTTACCCGATGCTGTGGGGTTGGGCAGATGTTGTGAGGCTGCAGTGATGTCAGCAGAAGTCCATGGGCGAAAAACCAAGGTTGCTCCTTCTGGCCCTGATACTTCAACCATGGGCATGCTGAAAGCTGTATCTTGGTTTGGGTGGCGTAGTCGACGTGCAATTGGTGGAGAAGAAGATGTGGAAGAGTTCTGTGTTGAAACAGGTATGTCAGGAGGACCTGCTTCGAAGTCCAATTGCTGTGGTGGCACTGCAGCGTCTGTTCCTCTTCCCTCGTTGAATGTTGCAGAATTGTATGGTGGTGGAGCAGAGGAGTTTGAAGGTGGGTTGCCGTCGAGGTCTGGATCCAGCTTCAAAGCCGTCAACTGTGGAGACAAAGAGGAGGAAGCCTGCGAGTCTGGTGTTCTTGCATGCATATGTAAATTTTGGTTTCTACCAAGAGTTTCAGGCTTTTCACATGAAAAAGGCAGTTGCTTCTGCATTGCTTTCCTATTTCGTATTTCTGCTTCTCCTTTCCACATCTGTAGACATTCTTTTTGACCTTCTATAAGGTCTAATTTTTTCACAGAAATCTTCCTTTTCCTTCTCATTTTTTGTTCTTTTCCCTTCAGTTTTTCTTCTAATATCGATATGTTTTTTAAACTGAGGGATCCCCCTATTGGGAATCCAAACTCAGCTGTCCAGGAGTTCAAATATTTTAGACTTTTATCCCCATACTTTTTTCTCATGACATCTACAATAGGACCTTCCGGAGGACCCACCTCAACAGAACCGTTACACCCCATTCCAAATGAGGGCCGCGCACGACTTACAATATAGACGTCTCTATAAGGACCGCTTCGTTCCTAAAACAAGCGATAAAGAAGACCTGGACTTGTTTCTAGCCACAAGTGTTAAAGGCTGGCACTTCGTTTTAACCACAAATGCAAAAAGCCGACTTTCTTCTTTTAAAAATCTTGGTCAAATGACACTTTGGAAAACCAAAAAAAAAAATTTAATCATATGTAAATATATATATATATATAGATATTTCAGTACCTATATATGTATATATATACTCCCGTTTTCCTTATTATTATTATTAGTAAAATTTTTTTTTTTTTTTTTTTTTTTCTTAACTCAATTTNTTCGGTAATTGCCACTAGATCTGGACTCCAGCGTGTTTGTGTGTGTGTGAATGAATCTCATCCTTCCTTAGCTTTATATTGACCCAGCTCAAGTTTTCAGCTTCATTCCACAGTCATAATGGGGTTTGCACTAATGAAAACAGCAGTGGTATCAAGCTTGCTCTGTGCTTTATGGAATAATTAAAGGATGCTGGGAAGTCTTTGCCAATATGCCCAGCTATCTAAAACAGATGTTTAAGTAATAGAGGAGAGTCAGCAGGAGAGGGAAAAAGGTGCACGGCTATTAAAGTAGAAATAAAAGGAGTTGAGAAAAATAAGTGACAATAAAGGATGGTCTAAATCAGTCATTAGAGGACTGGTTTCAGGATTACACAACTGAGAAACTCATCATACCTTGAAGTGAGTGAACAGTACACAGCTCCTGATGCTGCCCTTCTGTTATTTAACCATAAATGCTTCATTGTTTTCTACATGTGAAAAGTGAAATGAGGCAACGAGGAGACTCATAAATTTGCCCCGATGCAGCCAAGCATTGGCTTTATTGCCCCCTCAGTAGAAGAGTTCACTGACAGGGCTACATTTTATTTCTGTGGTAGGAATTCTACTTTCCTTGCTGTTGCAATGTGGTTTACTGCACTGTATTTCTTAAAGTAGCAATGAAATGTCATGACTGAAATGGAGAGCTCAGAGTGAAGGAGAGTAAGGAAAAAATAATGTGCAATGTTCTAAGAAGGAAGGTGTGTGGAAGAGTTGTCCTTAAACATATCTCCAAAATATACATTCATGTACTTGACTTGTCCTTGGAGCTGTTTTTTGATGGGAAATATCATTAAAAACATCTTTGTCCTTGTCAGCACACACAAAGAGATTAAGATAGATTTTTGTTGTTATTATTACCCTTGGTTTCAAAAGCTAACACTTTTCTGGGACTTTTCTTGTTAAGCTTGAAACTACTGCAGAAGTTTCTCCTTTCTGTAACTTTAATAATGACAGATAAAAAACAAGCAAACCTTGTGGAATATGAAACGTTAATTGCAAATTTGATTCAACTGCAATATGGCCTGCTTCAGTATTTTAATCATAGACAGTGAAATAGTTAATTGACCTGAAATGTGTCAGAATCCCAGATACAATCTTTTTTGCAGTAGATGTTTTATGCTCTTTAACCTTAAACTCAACTAAGCTCAACCAAAGAGCCAAATTGTTGAAAACTACCTTTGCAAGAGCAATAATTTAAAGCAGTGAAAAGTGGCAAAAAAGCCAGAAGTAGCAATATAAATAAGCTAAAGGTGGCAAAATTGGTCAAAAAGCAGCAAAACAGGGTGAGAAGGGGTGGAAATTGGGCAAAAAATTGGAAAATGGTCAGAAAGTAACAAAACTGTCAGAGTCCTGACATATCTGCTGAAATAATATATGTAATATTCTAACTCCCTGAGATGCTGAGTTTTTAAGTTTTTATTATCTGTAAGAAAAAAATCATCAACCTTTTAAGAAAGAAAGGCTTGGAATAATTCGCTCTATTTGTCAAGAGTGTAAAGAATATCTGGGTTTCACTTTCTGAAATGAGTGACTAAAAATATTCAACTTTTTCATGATACTTGATTTTTTTTTTTAAGATGAATGCAAAGAGTTTCTTTTGTGTGTTCCCTTTACTTATACAAGAATCTTTCTTTTCTCTCTCATTTATGTCTTTTTTTTTAAATTCAAAACGAGAGTAATAAAAAAATATCATCTCCTTCAATAAAGCAATTGATATCAACAACACAGATGGAGAACCTAAAAAGAAACGCATGTCAAATTGCAACTGTAACATAGAGAAAAATAATTCCAATTAGATTATATTTGCAAGTCGTTCAGTCCAAATTAAATACATTTACTTAACTTAGACTCCTGTGGATACCGTTTTTTTCCCCAACTCTGGTAAAGAATGAAATAAAGACTTCTGCCGGCCGACAATAGTTTTATTTTCTTTGCAAAGAAAAGGTCAGTTAACACACACAAGCAGTATGGATGCCAAGTGACCACGAGTGATGAAAGTCCGAAAAACTTATAGTCGTGAGACCACTCCCCTGGGCTTTGTTTCACACCTTCTCCGTCTGAGGTACATTTGGGAACAAAGGATCTTAAAATCAAAGGCTCTGAGAGGGGGGGTATTCAGGATGTGATCTTTGGGGGGACACAAAAGGTGAGGTGCAAAGGTGAAAGACTGTGGTGGGGGAAAGCAGGGGGGTTCAGGATGCGTTCCAANTTTTTCCCCAACTCTGGTAAAGAATGAAATAAAGACTTCTGCCGGCCGACAATAGTTTTATTTTCTTTGCAAAGAAAAGGTCAGTTAACACACACAAGCAGTATGGATGCCAAGTGACCACGAGTGATGAAAGTCCGAAAAACTTATAGTCGTGAGACCACTCCCCTGGGCTTTGTTTCACACCTTCTCCGTCTGAGGTACATTTGGGAACAAAGGATCTTAAAATCAAAGGCTCTGAGAGGGGGGGTATTCAGGATGTGATCTTTGGGGGGACACAAAAGGTGAGGTGCAAAGGTGAAAGACTGTGGTGGGGGAAAGCAGGGGGGTTCAGGATGCGTTCCAAGGTGTGAGCCTTGGGGGGACACAAAAGGTGAGGTGTAATGGTGAAAGACTGTGGCGGGGGAAAGCAGGGAGAGGTTTTACAGATCAAAGTCAATCACAGGTTTTGCAGACATTAAATTCAATCACANCTTCTCCGTCTGAGGTACATTTGGGAACAAAGGATCTTAAAATCAAAGGCTCTGAGAGGGGGGGTATTCAGGATGTGATCTTTGGGGGGACACAAAAGGTGAGGTGCAAAGGTGAAAGACTGTGGTGGGGGAAAGCAGGGGGGTTCAGGATGCGTTCCAAGGTGTGAGCCTTGGGGGGACACAAAAGGTGAGGTGTAATGGTGAAAGACTGTGGCGGGGGAAAGCAGGGAGAGGTTTTACAGATCAAAGTCAATCACAGGTTTTGCAGACATTAAATTCAATCACAGTAACACTACCATGAACTGAGTGTAGAGTTTGTTTTACTGTTCTCTGCTGTTTGTATTTCTCAAAATGTATTTCACCAATAAAGTCTATTAAAAAAAAAATCTATTTTTGTGTCTTTAACTAAACAAAAGTATATTAACAATTCTACAGTCAACGCTTTTGTGAAATAGAGTGTAATGATAATAATTAGATTCTATTATGAAAGTGGTATGCATAATGATATTTCTAATAATCTGCATGATGTGATGTAATGACATGCGTAATGATGTTGCTTACAATGAGTGTAATGTAAAAGAATGGGTCATGATATTTCTAAGAATATGCATAATGAAATTCCCAAAAGAAAAGCTAGTGATATAATGGATTGACATTATTGACACTGGGTTGAGACTAAATTTAACCCTCTGATGCATGAATTATGAAAGTTAGTGTCAGGATTTTTCCCTTAAGTGTTTTTATTTTTCTTAAGGTATAAAAAAAAGTTTTCCATTTTTTTTTCCAAATATTTGTAACTGAGCGTTCAACATAAAACAGTGTGAACTTAATGTAAATGCGTCTTTTTTTCTTTTTTTGCTCTTTTTTTTTTGGTAATTTCATGATCAATCTTTTTTAAATGTTTTGCAAAACTTTTTAACTCTCTTTCATACATTTTGACACTGAATAATTTCTAGTTTGTAAGCTTTTTCACCCTCAAAAATACACATATGTTTGGAAAAAAAAATTGAAAACAGTTTTTCAGGCCCTAAAAAGAATAAAAACATCTTGTCACAGGCTAATATGAATTTCCACCATATGAACCATTGATTTAGGAGTAAAAAAGTTTTAAACAGGTGTCCACTGTAGTGACCACCATGCACCACAGGGTTAAAAAAAAAAAAAAAAAAAAGAATAATTTAACCATTATCATCAACTGATTTTGCGGTCACATCCTTTTTTTTATATTTTTCATATCACTTGAGAATTTGGGGATAACCTCATAAGGTATTTTCATTACTATTAAAGCAGCTGTTGTTACATAATTCAACCACAGGGGGGCGCACGTGTGTTTCCAACTTGAGCCTCAGTGTCAGATACACATCTCCTTTTCTTTCCTCATTCTTTCCTCACAAAAGTGTATTTTTTTGTTATTGTGATGTTGGAAAGACTATTTTTCAGTCTGAACTTTTTTTGGACTGTATTTGTTTTTTACCCAAGATTTTAAAATAGCAACTGTTTGTGTATTTTAAGGTTGAATCCAGATTTGAAGAATTAATTTTGGCCTTGTTTTCACTGCTGCTTCTTGGAAATATACTTAATGCAACTGCTGTGGAACAGTTGATTCCTGAACCTGCTGTAACTCATCTTTAAATTCTGACATTTATAATCTAACTTAAGTGTCTGTACATGTAGTAAAGAATAGATAAAAGATTAGTCGACCATGAGCTAAAACCAAAGTGTTGTCAACGTTTTGTCTTGTCACTTTTGTAGGCGGTGACTCATCTGGTGAAGTGTACGAAATAAAGTCGTGGGTTTTATTAATTTTTGTAGAGTTAAATAATATGTACATGTTTTATTCATGTCTTAGAGAGAAAATTTGGTACTTTCACCCAGACGTTCAATTTCTTTTTTAAGAAACCCTTCGCGAAAGACATCAACAAACAACATAAACAACAGGGTGGGAGATGTGTGCTGTTTTGATTTTTCTTTTTAGTGAAGAGGAGTTTTCCACAGGGGCGAGGAAAAAAAAAAACACAACAGACAGAAGGATGGACACTGAACACATGGGCAGGGAGAATGGAGAACGATGTTGAACCAAAGTCACTTGCTTTTATCTACAAAGACATGATTGCATGCATAACATCTGCAGTGATCACCTTTTTCTGAGGACCTCTTCCATCAAACCAACACTTAAGAAGAAAACAATTGCACTGCATAGACAACAAGAGTCAATTTAGTAGCACCAAAGGTTCTGCAGGCATTAGTGGCAATAATTACAGTATGACAGCGAGAGTTTCACCATCAAACACCAATAGCTGGACCTCATTGAAATGGTTTTAGCACCTTTGAATGTTTCCACACAATAGACTCGTGTAAAATAAACCCTTTTCGGTGAAGAAAAAAAAAAACAAACTCTGGTGACTTCTTGTTTTGAGGTAGCCATCTACATTTTAGCAATGAAGGTGAGCTTCTTTGTCTCGTCTGTCTGAGCAACATTCGGGTGTTTTTCTCTCCACAAATTTAGCACAAGAAGACACTTCACACTTTTTACAATTTATTTAACACCAGAAACATGGTACACATCACTTGTTGTTTTCAATGTCCTTTCCGCAGCGATGGAAAATGGCAAAGTCACCTGTGTTTCATTGTGTGAGTGGATGTTTTTTTTCTCAATCTCCGGGGGGAAATTTTACACAAGTATATATTATTTTCTTGTTGCCAGTGGGAACAAAAGATTCTTTTAAAGTGTCCTTGTGGTTGGTTGAAGTAGCAGTCCAAAAAAAAAACTTCTCATGGTTGGAAAAAACATAAACACCGTCTTCAGTAGAGTGGTTTTAAGCATGTGGACCAATGGCAGCCGAATGAGTTTTGAATGCATAGAAAAAAGGATTTAGAGATGACTGCTAGAAAAAAAACAACAATGTCATGTCCATATTTCTTTCATTTTTACAAGAAGCAGACGGGGCCAACTTGGACGCCAAACTCCTGATCAGGTGCACCAACATCCATAGGAGCAATGTCAATGATGGGCAGGCGGGATGTTTTCGTTGTCTTATAGTCGATGACTGTCTTGCCCCATGTGCCAGTGTGTGACTGTGGAGGGAAAACAGAGAGTCAGGTGCTGTTGGAGGTTGAAATCGATCTCTTATTAAGGGTGTTTTTCAGTGAACTCACCGTGCAGCCATCCTCGCTGACGCTGTATGTGAAGCGGCTGTTGCCCTCGGCTCTGATCTCCACGTCGTTGGATCCCTGGAGGAGAACGGCCTTCTTCAGGTTGCCGGTGGCGGAGTCCATGTAGGCGATGCTGTTCTTGCAGTGGTATGTGATGTTCTGAGAGGCCTGGTTGGACATCAGGCGCATGAAGGACATCTGGATGCTGACATCCTCTGGGTCAGAGCCAGCGCTGCCATACTGGAACTGCAGGGAGAGAAAGGAAGAGGAGTGAGTTTGGTTTGTTTCTCTGATTACGTGAGAGGAAACAGTTTGACTTTAATTCTTCCTCCCTCACCTGGTATCCACCGGTCATGGACTCGCTGAACCAGACGGGCTTCTTCTCTCTGGTGTTGCTGTTGTACCAGTTCCTCATGGGGATGGTGGCCTTGCTGGGGAAGACGCAGGTCTCTCCAGTCTCCATGTCGCAGTGAGCCTGGACGGCATCCAGAGCAGATCCCTGGTTGGGGTCCACCCAGTAAAGACCTGACACAGAGGAACATGAACCAGTTTGAGCCTGAGCTTATCTTTATCTTCACTTAAACGCTTCACGGCTCGTCACTCACCGCTTGACCAGTCAGGGTGGCTCATCCTCAGGTCACGGCACATGCGGGCTGGGCTGCTCTGGGTGCCGTCGGGGCTGCGGAGATTCTCCACCTTCTGGGTCAAGGTCTTGAGGGTGGTGTCGACCTCCTGGTCGCGATCACGCTGCATGTTGGGGTCATCAGCGCGGTATCCGCCACCACGGAAGGGATCGGGGGCCTTCTCCTGGATAGGCTGGCTGACAAAGTCGAATCCACCTCCGGGAGCTCCGGGGGGTCCAGCGGGTCCAGGAGGTCCAGGGGGACCCTGTTTGGAAACACCACAGTTTTATCTACTTCAGGTACAATTCACTTATCTAAACCAGGGTCTTTAGCTTGGACACATCCTCCTTTTTGGACCTGAAATAATGTCAGGAGGATTTTATAAAAATCCCCAAAATGTCCAGGTTTTCTCAGCTTTTCTTTTGCAGCCATTAATTAAAAACCTCTGGGGGAATACACCTTTAATTTTCTTCTTGTTTAACTGAGATTTTGAGGCTCAATTTATATTTACGCACAAGAAAAACATACTTCCGATGTTCTGCAGCGTTATTTATGTTTACGTTATAGGAAAATTTCACTCCAAACATATAAAGAATGATTCCAGTAGTTTGGTTTCTAAGCTGCTTTGTCAACTTTGAGAATCTTTGGGTATTTTTGCAGGTAAGGGGTCCTCTCTTCAGGTTTTAGATTTTAGTCATCCTGGTCTCAATACATCAGGAGTTTGTCCTTTAACTTACAGCAGGGCCCATTTCTCCGTTGCGACCGCGAGGTCCAGGGGGTCCGATGGGTCCGGGCAGACCGTTCATGCCATCCTTACCGGCGGCGCCGTTAGATCCAGAAGGTCCCTGAGGAAGGAAAGTTGCAGTATCAACTTTGATCACATGCATTTAGACTTCTGAGCTCAGTGTTTTTCATTCAACCTTGGGGTCAGGACCAGATGTGGGGTTGCCTGAAATGTCTAGTCATTGATTTTAAAAAATGACTGATAAAAAGCAAGCATTATTCTTTTAAAGCTTAAAACACAACACAGAATGTAAACAGTATTCTATTAGTTCACTTCCCGAATATTCAATATTCAAATATCTGCTTTCCTTACTTTTACTTTAATTCAAAAGGCTGCAGTGTGGTGCTTATGCTCAGCCATCCCATTAAATATAATGAGTTGAGACATTATAAATCTTCAGTTTGAGACGCTGGAGTAGCTTTTTCCCCCATAATTCCTTAATTCTTAGTCATGTGAGTAAAGCCTACATCATAATCAGGGAAAATAAAATGGTCTCTTGCAACAATCCAGGCCACACTACTGCAAAAACAGTTAACAAAATGCAAAATTAATTCTAGAAAAAATGTCTTTGGGAATTTTAGATATTTGTGATGTCAAAATTGGGGCCAAAAAAAGGTTGGGAACCATTGTCTTAGCTGATATTATGAGCATTCAAGCTGCTTCATGTGTTCATATTTATAGCATGTCCCATCCTGTGAATCATGAATCCAGCTCACAGTTATGAAACAATCAGACTCTACACTACTCCTTTTTACTTTGCTTCCAAAAGACGAACTCTACGAGCACCAGATTCATTTTTGTGAAACAGGTTTACTTACTCTTGGTCCAGCAGGTCCAGAGGAACCAGCGGGTCCTCTCTCTCCAGTGGTTCCCTACAGGAAGAACAACATGAAAGCTTTGAAACCCCATGGAGAAGTCTCCAGTTTTCTTCATGAATCTCTTTGTAACAGGTACTCACAGCAGGTCCGGGCAGACCCTGCATGCCAGAGAATCCTCTGTGTCCTTTGTGGCCTCTGTCTCCAGCCTCACCAGCCTCTCCTCTGTCTCCCTTACCTCCAGCAGGTCCCTGAACAAAGAAAACGAGAAACAGTCTCAGATAACGCAAAACTAGAACCCTGTCTTTAACGGTGCGGATGCTTTTTGTGTTAGGCTGAACCTACAGCGGGACCACGGACACCAGAGGGACCAGTAGGACCAGCAGGACCAGCAGGACCCTGAAGGAACGATAAACAGGAAGATTAAGATAAAATCACAGCAGAAGAGTCATTTTTCAAGATGCTGAAAGAAAGGATGCTTACACCCTCTCCACGGTCACCAGTCTTTCCAGATGGGCCAACAGCTCCAGGGGCTCCAGGAGGTCCAGGGGGTCCTGGGGGTCCAGCCATGCCAGACTCACCACGGTCTCCCTAAGGAGGTAAATCTCCAGTTAGAGACTCTTAGACAGCTTCATGTGAGTGATGTGTGTCTGAAGGACTTTAAGTTACGACAGTCGAGAAAACAGGAGAAGACGAGGACACAGAGTCTAGAGTTTGTGTGAATATTCACAGAGGAGGAGGAGGAGGAGGAGGAGGAGGAGGAGGAGGAGGATTACCTTGGGTCCAGTGGGTCCATCGCGACCAGGGGCACCATCATGACCAGGAGATCCCTGTGAGAGAGCAGCGAGGGTGAGCAAACACTCTGAAGCTCATCAGCATTACATAAAAGTGCATCATTAACCAAAGACAGTAAACATTTTCACATTATTTGAGGAGCTTGTTGGGTGTAGAGGAGTCAGAGTAAATCTTCGGCACGAGTTTCAGGCATCTTACCTCACGACCAGCCTCTCCAGTAGCACCAGAGAGTCCAGGAGGTCCAGCAGGTCCTGGGGCTCCACGCTCACCAACAAGTCCAGAAGGTCCCTGCTTACCAGGCTCACCCTGATGGACAAGAACAGAGGTCAGAGCTCAGAATCAAGAGTGAAACTTTTCTTCATATGCTCTCATCAAAGCTCAGTGTCTATTTCAAGTCAAGTAATATCACAATCTTCTCAAACTGAACATACTCTGGTGTTTATATGTTTTTCTTTTTATCGACCATATTTATCCATCTGTTTGTAACCTGCTAAAACTGTTCAGTGTGAAATATCTGTTGCAACAATCACAATGTAAAATGTAAATATTGCTTTACTTGTGGTACTTATTGCTTTTGCTATTGCTTTGCTATTTTATTGCCACTATCCTATTCATTTTGTCACTGTTGTATTGCATTACGAGCTATGGTAACAACAATTAGCCCCCCCTAGGATTAAAGAAGTATTACTGATTCTGATTCTGATTAAATACTCACAGAAGGTCCGGGGAGACCAGAGTTACCACGCTCTCCACGCTGTCCAGGGAGACCTACAATACCACGCTGTCCAGCAATACCCTGAGGTCCGGGGATACCAGAAGCACCCTGAGCACAACAACACAGCAGCCAGTTAGTGGAAACACTACAAATACCTCACTTCATTTATCATCTGTGAACGTCTGTGAGAAACTCACGGGGGCTCCGTCAGATCCAGCAGATCCCTTCTCTCCACCAGGTCCGGGAGGACCAGCAGCACCGGCCTCACCAGGGCGACCAGCAGCTCCAGTCTCACCACGACCTCCTCTGGCTCCATCTTTGCCAACAGGTCCGCCGGGTCCGGGAGGTCCAGCAGCTCCCTGCAGGGAAACCAACAGTTTATTTCAACTCCTCCAAAGCCTAAAGTGGTGACACAGATCTGTGCTGATCAGGACCAAACTTACAGCAGGGCCGGGGGGTCCAACTCTACCAGCAGGTCCAGGGAAACCAGTAGCACCCTACAACATACCAAAAAGACAAAGTCATGAGAAAAGCATTTCTTATTTCCTCATCTAACTGATTAAAATTCTCATTTTGATCTGATCCTTACAGGAGATCCAGCACCACCACGAGCACCTTTGGGTCCAGGGGGACCAGCAGGTCCCTGTGGATGAAAGCAGACACAAGTTAAAGATGAAGAATCTGATGGTAACATAAAGAAGTGAAATCAAGTCTCAGGACTCAGCTCTGCACTTTGAGTGGCTCACCTGAGGTCCAGCAGCTCCGACAGGTCCACCAGGTCCAGCGGCACCAGCGTCTCCCTTGGGTCCGGTGTCACCGCTCTCTCCCTTGGCACCAGGCTGACCATCAGCGCCCTGAAGTGGAGGAGAAAACAGAGGAACAGAACATGAATGAACTGAACCCTGAGGAAAACTGTGGTCTAAGTGGGTGAGACGTGTAAGATTCTTACAGGAGGTCCAGCGAATCCAGCAGGTCCGGCGGGTCCAGCCTCTCCACGCTCGCCCTGTGACGGAGAGAGAACGCAAAGGGTCAGGATGAGTGTGTTCAGATTCAATCACAGTAAAGGAAATTAACTCTGTTTCTTGTGAGGTGTGAGTTCAGGGAGGAGCTTACAGGGGAACCACGAGGTCCGGAAGGTCCAGCAACACCAAGGGCACCGGGCTCACCCTAAAACCAGGAGTGAGGGAGAGGAGAGGTCAGGTCAATAACATTAACTTCCTGCTTCATTATCATCCATCAATGGCAGGTATTATCATGATCTGATCTCACCTTCTCACCCTGACCACCGGGAGGTCCTGGGAGTCCAATAGCACCAGTCATACCACGGCCGCCATCTTTGCCAGGGGCGCCATCACCTCCCTTGGGACCACCATCACCCTGACAGGAGAAGAAGTTCATTAATATGAGGATGTAACAAAAAGCATAGCCACCTTTACCTCACTATAGAGACCTAAATATGTTACCAGGTGATATTTATTTTTCAATCTTTGATTTATCTTATAATAAAGTACAAAGTGGACACATGTAACAGTTTCTTACTCTCTCGCCCTTGCCTCCGGGGAGACCGCCAGCTCCACGCTCTCCAGGCATTCCCTGCATACCAGGGGCTCCAGCAGCTCCAGGGCCACCAGCAGCACCAGGCTCTCCCTGCACAGGAGCACAAAAACACAACATTTAACACAAAACACTCAATAACTGAGAAACAGCCGGTCAGCTGGTGTCACAGGCGCTTACAGTAAAACTGACTGTTTCAAGGCTTTTGTTGATATTTGATTAAAACCAGATTTTTAATGGGTAAGAACATGAACACAGGAAATATTCTCATCTCAAAAATTGAAATTAACAGGTTTGATTTGATTTGCAATTTCTTTTTCTTCATGCCCTTATATGGGACTAAGGAGTTAAAAAACCCAAACAGTTGAGATAAAAGCAGATAAAAGTGAAAGAAAAAGAGCGAGCGGAGGTTTTTAAGCCTGCAGCAGTTTACATGGTTGATTTCAAATCCTTAAAAACAATATTTTAGCAAATTATGAGAATGAAAATAGACAGATGTTTATCAGTTATCGTTCTATAAAGCCATAATTGTGCCTGTGCTGTTTGTATAACCTGTTGTTAACTGTTGACTATTTGTGAGTTTATACGTCTGGTCCAAAAAAAGAACAATTTACATGTTAAAGATGCTTTAAAAAGACAAAAAAAGAGCAAGGATTATTTTTTGCATGGGAGATGTTTTGATATAAAAGACAATACAGTAAATAATTTATGTTATGGTACCAGGATGTGAGTATTTTTCATGTTGAAATCAGTTTTTAACAGGGATATTAATTTGGTTTCTCTCAGGTTAATCGTTCTTACTTGGTTTGCTTCTCTGATTGAAACCCACAGACTGTAAATATTATGTTTTATCTCGTTGTGATCACAGTTTTCCTCCACCCACCTTGGGTCCATCATTACCAGCAGGACCAGGACCACCACGGGGTCCAGTGGGTCCAGCGACTCCGTTGCCTCCACGCTCACCAGGGAAACCTCTATCGCCCTACAGGAGCGAGACGATCAGATCAGTTTGTGGGCTCATATCAACAGTGAAATGTTTTTTGTTTGTGATGTTTGTTAGAAATACTCACTCTGGGTCCAGATGGGCCAGAAGGTCCAGCCTCACCAGGAGCACCCTGAGCAGAAACAAAGACAGGAGAAGGTTAAAGAGGATAGGGGCGAGGGCAACGTCAGGTGTAAAGTGACAAAAAGTGTTGACTATCAAAGCTTCATTTAGCGTTTGTTGATTGTAGCAGTTCACCAAAAGCATTTGTGTTTGTTCTCCAACACTAAATGGAGACAAAGTTTTGTAAAACACCAGCTGTTCTGACTGCTTATAAAGTACAAGGTGTAAAACTGTCTCCAAATGTTGTGTTTCTCCATTTTAGTGAAGATGTTTCCAACATATTCACATATATTTAACAATAAGGTTCGTAATATATGGTATGATAGAGCTTAATCACATGAAAGTACACCTCTTTTTTAAGGACACAATAGCAGAAATCCTGATTTTTTTTTCTCTAAGGTTATTCTCACGTTGACGTGTTATCACAGACAGGTTTATGTCAAAGTGTAGGCAGGAAATTGTTTTTATGGCAGCAAGATGCTACGATTTTTTTATAAAACACACATGATTCAACAAAAATAGACCTAGCTAACTTTACATGCAAATAGCAAAGCATGAAACCATCTATGAAAGAAAAACAAAGTGATGACAAAATAGCTTTTGATGTTGGGTCAATCTGAAGACAACAGGAGGGTTAAGAGGATGTGACCTACTAACATGAGTCACACCTTTAGAGGTAGAAAAAGTTACGATTCACTCTTTTCTTACCTGCTCACCAGGCTTGCCAGTCTCACCAGTAGCACCTTGGGGTCCAGGAAGACCCTGCATACAGGAAATGACATTTCATTCAATTTCAGCATCAATGATATGAAATATTAACACAAGAAAATAAAAACACCCAGGTTTCTGAGACGCTTTCATAACTCACCTGGAATCCAGGAGGACCACCGGGTCCCTGCTCTCCCTTCTCACCAGCGGGTCCCTGAGTGAAAAGGAGCAAAGTCACCATTAAGAAACACTAGAACTGTTACAACTGTGTGTGCTGATAATTCTGAATAAAGTTGCTGATAAACCTACAGCAATGCCAGAAGGTCCAGGAGCACCAACGTCTCCGTCTTTGCCGGGAGCACCCTGTGAATGAAAACATCACAAATCATCCATCCACTGTTTTTATTCTGTCTCTGCAGATCTGTTTACTAATGAAACACTCAATGAAAAACTGACAGAGATTCAGTTTTACTTACAACTGAGCCGACAGCACCAGCGGGTCCTCTCTCACCAGGTTTACCACTCTCACCCTGTCGAAGAACCAAAGCAGTATTTAGTTTATTTTACTCCTTATTTTACTGAAACATCTCGTAGTTTAGGGGGTTTTCAAGCATCACTTGGAACAAGATCAAGAAATGGACGCATCTTGAACGAAGCTGTGTTCATCTTTTTTAACTTACACCAGCTCCCTTGGGTCCGGGGAATCCCATAACTCCAGGCTGTCCTCTGGATCCAGCAGGTCCAGGAGGTCCGGGGCGTCCATCTTGTCCGGGGGCGCCCTAACGAACATCACGAGAAACACCAGAATCATGAGTGAAAAGTTCGACTGGTTTGTTTGCAGCTTCATCTCCTCTGATGAGCAGAAACAGCTCAAACTTACAGAAGGTCCAGCTTTGCCGTCAGGGCCGGGGCTTCCAGGGCTTCCAGTCACACCCTGAGGAGAGAAAGACAGAAGCATGTGAGCAGAAAGGAGACAGAATTTAAGTGTTTGATTTGATGGAGCCTGTTGATAAACTCACCTTCAGTCCAGGGGCACCAGGAGCGCCGGGGCTTCCAGACTCACCAGTGGCTCCCTGAGCTCCCAATGGGCCGGGGGCACCACGCTCACCGGGGGCTCCCTGATGGACAACAGCAAAGAGTCAGAGATTCTAACTGGTATAAAACCAGACTAATTCAGTTCCTCTAAGTTTACAAAGCAGATTTATGACTCTGGATACTTTCAAGGTCATGGCGGGGACATTTATTGACTCACCTTGCCACCAGCACCTCCATCAGCACCAGGGAAACCACGAGCACCAGGGGCACCCTGATCAAAAAACACAGACAACAAAAACATCACTGACTGTGCTGTGAATACTCAAACTACAGGAGCAAATCCCCCTGGGAATTTAGCGTACTGTAAATGAGCAAAATCCAAAGCTTTAAAATTGCTTGGAGCATAAAACAGCTCAACTATCATACAAAGCAAGAAGGTTATAACTTAAGGGAGTAAGAATGGCATTAAAGAGTTTCTGTGTCACTGTAAACTGTGTAATATTTGAGGGAAGTAGGTGGAGATTGGGTCTGCTGTATTTCTAGAGTGCTATGTTTTAATTTCTTTTATAAAGAGGCTTTATACTTGTTGCTTTTATTCCATTTTTTCTGTATTCATTGATCTCATATTTATTGCTGCTTTGGCTCTTTGGTAAGGGGCATCCTGAACCAATCTTGTAACTTCAGTACAATGCCAATAAAGCCATCCCATTTTGATTTGATTTGATTTGAAAGGGGAGTTAAATAATGGAATGGACTGAGCCATGAATTAAAACAAAGTTAGAGTAAAAATCTACTTAAAATGTGACATAAAGAAAGTATATTCAAGAGTTATACTTATTAATATATAAAAATGTAAACAAGGTTTCATCCATTGTATGATATGTTGTTAAATACTGGTTAATTTTATAGCAATGATTGAATAAAAGAATAAGTAAAATCGAATGGGGGTTGAATTCAACAAGTGCAAACTTTTCCAACTCCTTTTCGAACTTGTAAACTGACAGAAAATGCAAATTTATGTTACTGTCTTGTTTTGCTTTTGATGTTATTCCTTTTTTATTTTGACTATCACTTGTTGTTTTCTGACTGTTTTCTTTCATTTCTTTATTTTCTTCAAATCAAAGAGCTTTAAAGGTTGTAACTCAGAGAGTTTCAGTTTAAGATGTTAGAAAATAAACCTGTCATCTTTTTTTGACAGTCTTAAAAATGGGGTGGATCATCATTTGTTGAGGATTCAGGGAATGAAATTTGGTTCCTGTCTCCACATTTTAAAGCACAGTTGTAAAATAATGATTACGTACGCGCTCTCCAGGGGGTCCACGGGCTCCAGCACCACCAGGCTCTCCACGGGGTCCTCTCTTTCCCTCCTCACCAGAGGGGCCACCAAGTCCCTGAAGTCCAGCTGGGCCCTGAGCGAGATAAAGAGAAAGTTATCGACACATCTTTCCTCAGATCGAACAGAAAATAAGACGTCATTTCTGGAACTTACAGGCTCTCCCTTTGCACCAGGCTCTCCTTTGGGACCAGAGGGACCGGGGTCGCCCTGTTGGCAGAAACATACATCAGATCCATGCAGTCAGGAAAAGATTAATGTGTTCAGATAACAAAACTTTAAAATCAAAAAGTTTACTCACATTGTTACCCTTGGGACCGGGAGCACCAACAGCTCCCTGAGCTCCAGCAGGACCACGAGCTCCAGGGAAACCAGGAGCACCAGCAATACCAGCAGCACCCTGAGGAGAGAAGAGTCAGGGGGGTCAGAGAGCTTCATGAGGAGGACTCAAGTGGATTAAAGCGATTGTTGTTATGATACGTACAGGACCGCCCTTGTTACCGGGGGCACCATCAGATCCAGGGGTTCCCTGTTGAGAAAGGAGGGAAATAAAAAAGTGTTAAGAATAAAACTTTGTCTATTTTTATTGCCTTAAAGAAAATGAAATGCAGGTATCTACTCACAGCAGGTCCAGCGGGGCCAGCAGGTCCGGGGTTACCGGGCTCACCACGGGCTCCCTGGACTCCATCAGGGCCACGACCTCCCTGAGCTCCACCCTCTCCCTGTAGAGAGGAGCAACAAGTTCAGAAATGGTACAAAACTTTGATTTGATAACCCGTAAATCACAACATCTTTTCTCTATAACCTTTGGATTGTGTGTTCTAAACATGAATCTTATTTTAATGATGTTTGGAAACTAGTACAGCACATTCAAGGATCCTGGAGTCCACAATCACCAATTTGGGATCCAATTATTGTCAATCTATCAACAATGAAGGACAGTAAATGGACAAAAACTCCTGTAACTGTTACATCACTGACTGCCTCCTCCTGGTGAGTAGAGGTACAGGTGTGTGTGTAGGTGATGTCAGTGGTGTTATATTAGATTCCTCACTAAAGCCGACAGTAATTGGAAGTCAGAAGGACACAGAGGTAGGCCACCATTACAGGTCTACTGTTGCCACCTGGTGGTTAAAGTGTCCACCTGAGCTGGACAGAATGAAATAGTTTTGACAGGTCATTGGTTAACAGAGAAGACATTAAAAAAATGGGATTAGATTATGTTTTTTTTTTCTTCTTTTTTTTTCCAATGGTGGCTCGAAATATATTATACAGACTACATCAGGGTAAAAAAGCTTATTAGACTTTCACTCTTTCTATACTGGACCAATAAGAAATTCAGACACACAGTCAGGTGGGTATAATCAGAAAAGGCAGCAGAAATTTTTCAGATTTTGCTCCTTTGCATTGAGATAATCATTAAAATTTGAGTCTTCTGGCATCAACATTTCATCCTGGAGACATTTTCAGCAACTTTCATCCCTTCAACTGAGCGTAATACTTTTGTTAAACTACCTCGTTTGATATCTGCGTCCTTGCACGACTCACCTCTGCACTATGACCATATATATTTTTAGCCTGTAAATATTAGTCTTGATTCTATATGCAAAATTTGTATTATTGTTATTATTTTCCTTTGTTATGCCTTACTGTTACCCATACAAGAGAGCACAGTGTATTAAAGCAAATTCCTTGTATGTTCATTCCTTGTATGTTCATACCTGGCCATTAAAGTTGATTCTGATTCTGAGTATTTTCCCTCATCGTTGGGACAAACCTCACTCACAGAACCACTGTCATAAATAGAAAGTGATGATCAGATTTACTCACCTTAGCTCCAGCACCACCAGGGAAACCAGGGGCACCAGCAGGTCCAGTAGGTCCCTGAAATAATCAGATTAAGACTACTTTTTAGTTTCATGGTGGTTAAATGATTTATAAAGTTTAAAGAGATGATGCAACATATAAGAATACTTACAGGAGGTCCAGCAGCACCAGTGTTGCCATCGTTACCACGAGCGCCCTGCAAAGGAAGAGGAGTTGGTTACAACCTCCAAGCAATGTCAGAGGGAAATCAAAAGTGGAAAATCTTTGGTGTGGTGTCTTACAGCTGGGCCAGGAGGTCCAGGGCGTCCTCTCTCACCAGGAAGACCACGAGCTCCCTAAAGGAGAAGACACACATCACATTTAGATCCTTTCTCCAGGTAACATTCATGCAGGTGAGAATGAATTTATTGTGATGAAGTGATAACGTACCATGGAACCAGGGAGGCCGTTCTCACCAGGACCACCAGCCTCTCCCTGGAGACAAACACAAAGAAAAGCTGAGTTTTTGTTCACTTTATAAGGAGCTTCATCTTTTAGGGGGTAAAACTTCCTGCTGTCATACCTTAGGTCCAGCGATTCCAGCATCTCCCTTAGCTCCATCCAGACCGCTGAATCCCTGTGTACAAACAAAAACAATCAGGTCAGACGTTGTTTCTTAAAAAAAGAGAGATGCAAATGTGAAATAATCTGTCAAACTCACTCTGTGTCCCTTGATGCCGGGGAGTCCAGCAGTTCCGGGGAATCCACGAGCTCCCTGAAGTAGAAAACCAAGAGATGAATGATTTACTTTGACACTTTTACCCTCACCTCATATTTTTCCCATGAGGTTCTTCACTCACCTGGGGTCCAGCAGCTCCACGCTCACCTGGGCGACCAGGTTTGCCGGGCTCACCCTGTCGGAAAAAAGAAGGAAGAAGCGGTCAGTTTCTGTTTCATAGGCGCAAAACAAAAACAAGTATTACTCTTTGTCATGATAGAGACAGATTGGAGCAGCTCTAGCTCTGAAGACACATTAATCTAGTTAAAAAAAACGCAACTTACATCATCTCCGTTCTTTCCAGGGGGGCCAGAAGGACCACGAGAACCCATGGGTCCCTGGGAAAACAGAAGAAGTCACTGGATTAGCAACAAGGAAGTGTTTGCATTTGTTTGCATGTTTAACAAGTGAATCTTAAGGATGTGTGTCGGTAGGACAGTAGAAGAAATATGAATAGAAGCAACTCTTTCTGATTTTCTCATCCACTTTGACATTTCCCCTTTAAATGACACTCAAGAAACATTTATTGTTCAAATTATTTTATGTACTCACAGAAGCTCCAGGCTCACCAGGCTCACCAGGGGGGCCAGTGAAACCCTGAGGACCCTGTTGGACAAAAAAATAAACAATGAATCAACTCAAGAGCCTCCTCAGTTACTTATTCAATACAAAATGTTTCCTAGACAAAAAACAACTGCAACTGATCATTTCAAAGTATTATATGTATTACCAAAAAGACAAAAAAATACTTACGAAAGAGCCAGAGGGTCCAGGAGGACCACGAGGACCCATAGGACCCTATTGATGAAAACAAGATAAGATTTTATAGATTTGTCTGATACTTAATAACAAAATCAGGCATTGGGATAAGAGTTGGATGAGGAAGAGTAAAATCTTCGTACCATGGGGCCGGGCTGAGGAGGGCCGCTGGATTTGGAGTGGTCAGTGTAGCTCATTTGAGGAGAGTAGTTCTGTACAGGAAGATGATAAAGAAACATTAATCAACAACATTCAGACGTGTAATTATTCAGCTGTACTGTAAGATGCTTTGTAATCTTAAGATTCTTTTTTAGCAGAGTTTGATCTTGAGGCTCAGCTGCACATAACTTTAAATAACTAAATCATGAGGACGTCGACATTTTCTGCACTTTTAATGAGGAAAAAATATGGAGACGATATCCCGGCGCCTCCTCTCAGGCAAACAGCCACCAACGACATTATTACAGACGCTAACCACAGCATGGGAACAGATGTTTTTACCTCCACTTTCATGAGTTTTAAGAAGAGCTGACTCATCTACAAAATTGAAAAAACCATCCGTCTAAGAACGTCTTGGATTTTATGATTTGGATGTACTTACTCCGCCAAGGCCAGGGGGGCCAGGGGGGCCAGGAGGTCCAGGAAGTCCAGGCTGTCCATCAAGTCCATCGTTGCCAGGAGGTCCAGGAAGACCCTGTGAGAAAGTCACATGTTAATTTATTTCATGTTTTTATAAATAGTTTTCATGACGCAGCAAAATATAATCCATAATGACACACATTAATGTAAACTGCAAATATATGTTCTTCTTCTTCTTTAGCTTCAATGTGTGACTATCAAATTTGCATAGCATGACCTTTGAACTTTGTTTGACCTTCTGACCTAGTTATCAAAGGTCATTAGTCACAGTTGTGTCACAGCAGCGTTACAGTGAATCACAACTAACCAGCAAACATAGACCAGCATAAACAAAACCTTAACATTGTAGATCAGTGATTAAAAGTATGTTTTGGTCATACATATCATAACAATTAATAATGACCTGCAGTGCAAGAAAAATGCATGCATTAAAGATGAGGGTAAATTGTTCTGGAAACTGCACATTGGACTCACACTTTTTTTTCTGTGCCACAGACTTTGAAATCATATTAAAAACATCAGCATGCTACTTTCAAAAAATATGAAGCATTTGTCAGTTTTCCCATGCAGCAAATATAGGCAATTATTTCTCTCGTATAAGGTTCAAGAACAGATACAGTCGAGTCAAAGATGTGAAACCTACCCTGTCTCCCTTGTCTCCGGTATCTCCCTTTATTACCTAAACAGATAAAACAAAAAAAGGAGTTAGCCTCAGCTGCAAAGTTTCATCCCCACAGTAAATCTTGTGCATCATTTTTAACACAAATATCTAGAATGATTTACTAAACTGGATGACATCAGTGTCTCCAAAGAGAGACTGATACATTTCTCAGTTTGAGGTTACTAAAAAAGAGCCATGTACCTCGTCGACAGTGTCATCTGGGATTGGATCCACGACTGTTGAACCAATGAAGAGAAAGAAAATGTCAACTTAACTTTTAACATGACACCTACTTATGATTTCTGAAGAATAACAAAGTGCTTAAAGGTTTAGATAATGAATTAATATATAGATAATAAATTAGCTTTCTGAGCATAAAGTGCAAACTGGAGTATGTTATCAAAGCAGATGTGTTTGATTCAAATGTGGAGAAACTTGGTGAAATGGTGTCATGTTTTGGTAGACAGGACATGTGCAGGCCCCATCGCACCATGTAGTGTCACTGCTCAGCGAAGCATGGTGAAGAATTACTTTTGCATGCCAGACTTTAGGTGTAATCCATTTTGAGAATGAAATGGACAAAAAGGTAAATCCAAAGCGATTCTGTCTGAGTTGAAATCCTCTGGAGAGCAGGCAGGCTTAAGGCCTCGAATCCATTTGTGGGGGGCCAAAGCGGTGAGCTGATTGGCACTAGGTGGCACCAAAAAGCTAATGAACTGAAGAACTGGATGAAGGTGAAGTACCATCGATGTCGGGGCAGATGGGGCAGCACTCTCCGTCGGGAATGATGGGGTCAGCACAGTCAGATGTGTCCTCGCAGATCACATCGTCGCACATGATGGTTCCACTGTCGCAGACGCAGATCTGGCAGGGCTCTGGTTTCCATACATCCTTATCGTTGTAAAACTGTCCTTCTGATTGGCAGCTGCCGAATGACACTAAAGAGGAGAAAACCAGGGTGAGTGTGGTGGATTGAGGTAGATTAAACACAGAAAAAGAGTCAGTTTTGTCTCATAAATGCACAAAAATAAGTTTGATATCAGTAAAACTCTATGTGATGTGCTGGCAAAAAAGACAGTGTAGTCATGGCCACATCTGCACAGATGTGCACCATATGGGAACCAGATGTGGCTGAGATCCCACATTCATGGCGCAGAAGACTTTTTCTTCCAACGACCCTTTAAAGGATGATTTAAAATCTGTTTTTAAGCCACGTCATCTCATATGATTGAGGGCAGAAAAGTCCTGTAATCTGGTGTCTTGCTACTGATCTATTCACGTGAGAAGAGTCTTGTATGATGTTTAAAATCAGCACAGGGGGAGTTTTTATTCTGGCCTTGTAAATGTAAGAATACAGTCCTCGTGGGGTTCAAGAGTCTGAGCAGCGAAAATCACTCTCCAACGTTTCAAATCTGTTTTTTTCTCCTCAAAAAACAACGGGTGGAAAATTTTACCAGGCCCTAATTACATTTCAGGCTGCTGGATGTGAGGTTGGGCTTAAACGGTGGGAGGACCGAGGGTTTGGAGGATGGATGCGCAAAGTTCCGGGTTTTGCCACCGAGTGGCGCTGTTGGTCCGCAAAACAAAAGTTTCCGCACCCTCTTCAATCTTCTGATTAATTGATGTCTAGACTATTGTAACGTCGACGTCAGGCTTTAGCAATTTTTCCATTGTCTTCTTTTTTTATTTTAACAATTCCAATTTGAGCAAAACTGGAAGAAAATCTCAGTTTCAGTTTTCTTTTCCAGTGAAACTCTGGATCAAAAGTCTGACCTCAAAACGGGTGAAAATGTCTCTTATTCGTCATGTTTGGAAACTTTTTGTCCTAGTTTCAAAGTGTTTGTGGCGAAACTACAGTGGATAAGTCAAACTAATGCAGACTCTGGCATATTCTTGCAAATGAACTGCTTTCTTACAACTGCTTTGAAAACAGCTTTACAGATTAATCAAATCCAGCTTTATTCAAATGGTTAAGTCATTTTTAAACCTTATGTTTGTGTCCTGTATCAACTCCCTTTGAACCCAATGTCCTGTCATTGCGCATCAGTGAAAGCGCAGCTGCTCCCCTCATGTCTGCGCGCAGGCACGCAGACGCACAGTGAGCGTGCATGTGCGCAAAACTTGAAAAAAAAAAGAAAAAAGAAAATCCCCATTCGCTTCCAAAATCTCCAGACACCCACAGAAACGCTTCAATGCGCAACAAATTTTCCGAAATCTCCTGCAGAGGACGAACAGATCCAGCAAACTGCTCAGCATCCTTCAGGGCTATCCACATCCTGAGCGTGCCACAGTCCCAAACATCTCAAATTAATGTGTGAAAGTTATACTCACTATCATCCTCGCCTTGACCTCTGACCAACAGCACTGCTGCGCTGAGCAGCAGCGCTAACCGAATATCCACAAAGCTGAACATGTCTAAATATTCGACATGTAGATTCTTTGTGGCGAAGGGGGAATCCTCTTGTTCTCCTCAGACACCACTCATACACGGTAGGGTCCGGTCTGTGTATAACTCCAATCCAGACCCTAGCAGAAACTCCCTACTGCCTAAACAAATGGGTTAGCTTTGCTTTTATACGCCTGAAGTTTTGGGGAGGTCCTGTGCGCACTGGATAACTTGTACATGTTCAAGAAAGAGAGTCCCTCCTTCATCAGAGAGGGGGGCCGTCTTAAAACATGTCAAACAAGTTCACGTTTCAGCTCAAACGTGGATGAAGAGGACACATCATTAAAGCGACTGACTTCTACTGTTCAGACGTGTTTTATCATCCTCTGTCTCCACATGGACTTGTCTTATTGATACTTTTCTTTGACGTCTTGTGTTTTACCGGCGCCCAAACGTGCTGATGTTGGACCGGATGATTTGATTCATCTCAGTCTTGATCGGGCTCTACTTTGTTCAGGACATGTTAAACGGACTGTTTTACCTCTTTTTTGCTCCATATTTATCTCTTATATCGACACAGGCTCTGTTTTTGAAAGAAATCAGGGTTCAAGAGCTTTTTCTCTCAGCGTGTGTTGGCGAACATGGAGCGTGCGTAATTTACGCACGGAGCAACCCAGACGCAGATTATTTGAGACTCCTTTCTTGTTTTTTTTTTTAATTGAACCATATTCCACCTTAGAGATATCTAGATCTCCTGTCATTTCTGTGAAGGAATCCTGCAAAGGACTTACACTTTTCTCTAAACTGTGAGGTGAAACACTGTGAACAAAAAGCACCAGCAGACATCTCCAAACCATTCAGAGCAATGTCTTGAAAATGAAACACAACTTTGCAGACACATCTTATTCAGGGCTGGTTAAACCTATTCATAAACTCAGTAAATGCTAACCAGAAGTGTTATTTTCCTTTTTGTATAGTTCTGCCCCTCTTATTATTCACCACATCCACACTCTCACACAAACACATCTCAGGCAGCGATAATAATGTTTCTCTCTTTATTGTCATTGATATTAAATAAAAACCCATCTTAAAGCATGAAGAACAGCCTGTGTTAAAACCTTCCTTTTCCCAAAGAGGCATGCCCATGTGATGATGTTAGAATCAGGGCGGGAGGAGAGCAGAAGAGAAGCTGGCAGATCCACAAAGCAGTCTGGTTACACTGTGGACACGTTGCAGCTTCTACAACTACAGACTGGCCCTGTTTGACCTTACATTTTCTCTTTGCTGTTATTATCTTTGTTTGTTTATTTAATTACACAACACGTCCCATCGTCACCAGCCAGAATCAATGTGATAATAAGATTTGGCAGACAGGTAAAAGTAAAAGGAATACAGTTTAGAATTAGGTTAAAATGATGTTGCATACACATCTTTTACTGTCTGTAAGAAGAAGACAAGAAGAAGTCACGCAGCATACTGTATAATTCATCCTCAGACATCACAATACTACAGCATCATTATTTGCAGCCAAATGTATTAACTCCTTACTAAGTTCTGCACATGAACTCTACTTTTAATTTTTAATATAAGAACACTTCTGCCTTTTTATGCACACTTCTCCCATCATAAGTACCCTTCAAAGAAGTGTATCGAGTTAAGCAGCAAAATACAAATTTCTAACAAGTTAATGTTACATCCTCGATCCAATTAAGAATATTGAAAGCTTCTAACTAGCATACTGACATGATAAAAGTCATTTTCCTTCGATGAATTCAGCAATGTGCAGTCTATGTGCAGAAATGTCGATCTTTCTATCACTCAGCTTTCCAGTCCCTGAAACCAATTAGCGTTAGACTCCAACCACCACTATCTACTTGCTCCAAATTCAGTAACATTATCAATCACACCAGGACTACACAATCTTTATTTGTTTAGTCATGTGTTGCATTTTTATTTAGATGCATAATTATGGCCCAATGAGGGAATAAAGCAGCAAAAATGTATTGCCAGTTGACAGCTTACTGATCATCCAGCATGCTTTGCACAGAAAGGTGGTGGCCTTCTTGTAGCAAAACACAAAAAAACACCTCTATGTACCTTGTATGATCAGAGGTTGTAGCAGTAGATGCTAAAAAATGTAAAGATGCGACTGAAACTCAACTGCTCAGGGAAGATTTTGGCACTTAATCTGACTTTTCTCCTCTTTAACCTCAGCGGTAGAATGAACCAGAACGTCTAAAAAGCATCTTAGTGAATATTAAACACTTAATATTGAATGTTGTGGAATGTTTATCAGTGTTGTTGAATTTGATTTATGATGATTAGTTTTTGGCTACATTAATGATAAATTCGAGCACTTCTTCATGCACTGGAACCAGGGGTTCCCAAACTTTTCCGCCTGTGACCCCAAAAATAGCAGCGTTAGGGACTGGTGACCCCCTGCTGTGGTACAACACTAATGGGACAATCCAAAAACAGACAAAAACCAACAAAACCCTCCCTGAGGATACTTAATTTAACTAATCGATAGAAAATTTACAGACTAATGTGCACTTTGCTGAGTTCACGGCATCAAACTTGAACAAAGAAATGTGAAAAACGGATCAAACATTTTCTGTTTGCATAATTTTATATTATCTTTCACCCCAATTTTTGCTTTTATTCTCACAATAATGGATAAAATGTTCATGAATTGTTCATAGTTTTCGATTTTGGGACACATTCCATGACCCCCTATCAATGTCTCGCGACCCCCCAAAGGGTCCCGACCCCCACTTTGGGAACCACTGCACTAGACGGCTGCACCTGCACCCAATGAACTTGTAGTACTTTGTTGCACTTATGAAGGTTTTTTCCTCTAGTTTTAATTCTTGCTTGTGTCGTACTTTGGACAAAAGTGTCTTCTAAATGTAATTATAGAACTGGAGAATTGTTTCCACCAAGTCCGGCATGGATCGGTTCAGTTTGGTAATACATCTTTACCCAGTGATGCACTGACATCTCTGGATTCTGAGTCATAGGCAAAGCAAAGAGATCGTCAAAGAATCTGCTGGAAAAGTTAATGGAACTGTACAAAACAAGAAAGGGTTATAAAGACATATCCAAGAAATTGAGGATGCCAATAATAAGACGTGTTCAATAAGCAACGTGCTGGTAGCCGCATCAGCTACCCCACTTATAAATCTAACAGGAGAAAAAGTGACATGGTACACAGACACAGTGACAGATTTTTCAAACAAAAAGAAGTTATCTCCACGAAACCAACAGGACATTTAAACATGGCAGGGTTTTGTGGGGTTTTTTTGTTACCGCAGTTAATTGGGAAGTGATGATTCTTTCAACCAATCTACAGACTGCAGTATTTCTCTCTTCACCTTCTGGGGTCAGATCGGTACATTTGTCATCCCAACAGAAGGAGACCAAAAAGTGGAATGAAAATGGTCAAAGGAAACGCCATAGGAACATGTATTGTTCCAAGATGAACTAAACTGAATAGGCCTCAGAAATAATTGTATAGTTTCAAACCCTGACAAGCTACAGTTACAGTGAATAAAAATCAAACCAGAAAAAAGGGCAAAGAAACACTGGGAATAAAAATATCTGTAGGAAAACTAAACTTCTACAATATTTAAATGTTCATAAACCTCAAAAAGCAGAGGAAAATGGACACATCAGTTCACCAGGCAGCATGAATCAAGCAGAAATTGTTTTTCTTTTATTATTATTGTGATTTCAAAGATTCTTTGGTGCGGTGTTGCTTATAATCTCCTAAATATTTATCCACTAGTCTATGAACGTCCAAATGCTCCTCGTGGATTCAGCTGTGGTGTAAATCATAGTTTCAGAGGCGACTTGTGTGGTTAGTGATTTTACGTGGAGTTAGCAGGTATTATTTCTGCAGCTGATTTTTTTTTTTTTTTGTCAAATGAAAGTTTGTAGGCGGATCCAACACCTGCCACACAGACAGATGGTCGTCAATCTCTGTTACAGTGGCACTTTGCATTTACCTTCCTTTCTCGATAAAAGGTGTTCAAATAAACTTGTTATGCACTTGTTTTACACCAGTGAAAGCTTCCTGTATGAGAGTATCTACACTCATTTGGTGGAACTCTAAATATGGTAGATGGTATTTTTGTTGTTTGTAGCACATGCATCATACAGTTACATTTATAGATGATTCATTTAACTGCCTCACATGTAGACACACCCACTGTAGAGACTGTTTTAGGGTACAAAAAAGGGAAGTAGGGGATTGTTAAAGCCGCACAATATCTCAGGTTTCATTATTTTTTTAGGGTGAAACGAAAACAGGGAGGTCCATCTGTGCTCCTGTAAGGAAAGTCTTTGATAAGACCTGTCTCTATGGATTTAACTTGGTTCCTTCAGCCCTGTATCGTCATTTTTTTTCCATTCATCAATATTATGAATCTGTAACACACTGATAAAAATTAAACTCATCTTTTCAGAAGTATCTTTTCAAGTGACTTTCTGTGAGTGAAATGGAGCCTCAGCTCACAGGACAGCGCTAAAATAGAAGCGGTAATTTTCTGGTGTTTGGAGTTGCTGCATACTATAATATATTTTTTTGTGGCGAGTCTCTCAGAGTTCAGACTGGTGGTTTGGGTGAAATCCCTCAGAGAGAGTTTATGTGACTTTTTAGCTGCATTCAAATGTGCTGCTTTTTAACTTTTGGGCTGTGCTTTTATCAAAATTAAGCAGGAAAACTTCTTTAGCTGTCAGGTTTGTCAATAAAACGAATCAGAAAGTACCCAAAAGAAGAAAAGGAAGTCAGTAGAAATCCATCCTTGTGCTTGTCGTCATTTTGCTGTTAGGGGAGAAGTAAGAAAATAGTTGTATTGGAGCGACTGAGCTCTTTGACTCTGGGGAGGAAATTCCAAGTTTGTCATTGGCAGCTTGGGGAAGTACAAAAGCCCAAGATGTAACAGGTTGTGGGAAAAGGTGTTTTCACAATATTACAGACTTTGATAGAGATATCTATGAGAAGAAAAGTGAATCTTGGGGGGATTGTGGGTGTTTATAAGGTTTTTTTGACAACATTATTCAAAACCTTTTACTGCCTTGATGCTAATAGAGCTTCAGGAGTTATATTTGAGCAGCAAGTTAGTAAAATCCAACTCAATGAAGACGACGACACACAGCTAGCACCGTGACTGAAAAAGCCTGACTAAAAAACTCTGCATTCCCCAGCGAGCTTCTGAGCTGCAGCCAGCAACACGTAGCATCTGCCTGGCCTTGTCCACGTGTTTCTACTTGTAAGTCTCTGCTGCTCCAAACTTCTGCAAAGCCAAACCCTTTCTGTCTCACTCTCTCGCTTACATCTCTTATTGCCTGGAGGTTCATTTACTCCCACCTCCTTAAGATGCAAGGGGGCAGTTATTTGTTTTTCCTTTTTTTTTCACTTCCTTTGACTTAAACTCTTTCTGGAAATAAGGTCAACTGTTAAATCCCTTCTTCCACGCCATCATGATGTTTGTTAAATATTCAAAATAATAGGTTCCTCAAGCTTTGTTTACAGAGGAGCCCATTGTAGGCCCACCCGCTCCAGACAAATGACAGGGTACCATGAGGAAAACTGTACATTATCTCCAATAAAGCCACTCACTGTACTGTATATTTTTAAAGTCTCAATGGCTGTTATCAACTCTGATACCAAACTATAATATCATTTATGAAAACAGTTTTCTAACACAAGTACATTTGGTAAATAATAGTCGAAGTGAAATTAAATTTCTTGGACGTTCACCTTCTTAGACGATAGTCTCCTAAAAGCTGATGCAAACCAGAAAAGAAAGTTCAATTTTGATGCTTGGAATATATTAATATTTGACACCCAAAGAGGAAAAAAGACACGCAAAATGTTTTTACTCATAATTTTACATCATAAATCTTATCCTAATGCAAACTCTGACGGAATACTTATCAGAATAATTAAATGATGTGATTATTTTCCCCCTGTATTGCAATTCTGGTTTATTGTGCATGTATGTGTTATTGACATCAACTGTTATATTGAAGGAGATGATATTTTAGTATCATTATTGTTTTTGTTAAAGCAAAACACAAACACTGTGGAGAACAGTATTTTTGTAAAACAAAACAAAAAAGAAAACCCTGTTTGCATGTGTAGATACTTCACAAAAATTAGGGTATCATGAGAAATGTTGATGGTTACAGTTTGGAGATAATGAAAAGCCAAAAAAATCAGTATCTCAGAAAATTAGAACATTGGATAAAATCATTAAAAAAATAATATTCAAGCAGAAATGTCAGGCCTCTAAAATGTTTTGCTACTTTCTGACCCATCTTTTGATTCTTTCATTGCTACTTTTTGCTGTTTTGTCCCTTTTCCCAACTTAGATTGTTTCTCTTGCAAAGGTAGTTTTCAACAATTTGGCTCTTTGGTTCAGCAATAGTAATGTGGTGCATAAAACATCTACTGGAAAAGATTTATCTGGTATTCTGGCACATTTTAGGTTCAATAGTAATATTGCCTTGTCAGTGATTACAATATTGTAGCAGGCCATATTGTTTTGATTGGTTTCGCGTTTCTGGAGCATCTTGGTTAAGAAGTGTTTCTACAAAGTCAACAAGCTGCAAGCTGAGTCAAAATTTCAGCATCACTTGAAAAAAATAAAGTAAGAAAATGAGACTTCACTGAGCTGTTATGGGTAAACGCTCAATTACAGGCTGAATGCTTGAGCCCACCTCCGACTGTTACTTCAAATGGAGCCTGACATGAACTGCAATCATCTCATAAAGGCCTAACTTTTGTCTTTTTAGTCTGAGGGTGGGGTCCCTGAGCACCACTCTCACCACTACAGTAGTCATTTACGACAAAGATGGTTATTTTCTGCACGAGCGGGCCATGCACTGTTGGAATTTGAGCTACAGTTTAGATGTATGCAGAGATTGGAGAACTTAATGTTTGACCATTTTTATGCCTTTTGTAATCTTCAGGTGTGAGCCAATGATCCAGATTTGTTGCTATAGACTAAACTGAGTTGGTGGCAAATTATTCAAATCAGTCAAAGTGTTTTTGAAACCAGATTCCAGCCTCTTATGAGCTCCACCCCTGATGACACATCACTCCCCCTTTGGGGCGTGAGAGAAAATGGTGGGGTATCCAAACCATTAAGCCCAAACCCACCATCATGGTACCTGACATGTCCTTCATGGGTTGAGAAATTACAGTTTCATACTTGGGATCAATGTGTAAGTTAAAGATCAGAAAGCTGGTTTTTGTTGTAGTTTTTCAGGGTCTGATGAGCTACACTGAACAAAATGCTGGAACATTTTTCCGACTTCTTGGTCTGGTTTTCTTCTCCGCATCTGGATTTCTCTACTTTCCCAGCCCCCATCCAAACCTCAGCTCTCCATCCCTCCCTCTTTTCTCTCTCTGCTCGCTCTCCTCTCTCTCTCACCAGCACAGACATCCAGTCAGACAGAGGGAGAGAGAGAGTGGATGGAAAATATGACTGGATCCTTCCCTTACTTCAGATAATGTGCAAGACTGCTGGCGCACGGGGCACCACTAAAAACAGGGAAAGACAGACAGACAAAGAAGCACACCAGATAGTTAAAAGTAAACTGAAGGGCTGCTCTTTGTATCTCATGAAAGAAATCAGGGCTAAAACTTGCACCTTCCCCTTCTCATTTACCACCAGCAACTTTTTCCAATCTCAAAGCTTGTCCACTAACATTAATTTTTACATCAACACAACATCAGAGGCTAAGAAACAAAATCTAAAACCTCCCATTGGGCATGTGGGCGTCAAATATCACTGTATAAAATCTAAAAATGTGGGAGAGTCGTTCAAAAGGTAGAGCAAGGAAAGAGTGACACAAACCATCTTCTATGTGTGCATCTTCTAATTAGATACAGATGTCAGAAACTATTCTGAAATCCAAAATGATTTCAAACTTGTTGAATTTCTGGAAATAAAGCAAGTTAAGTGATGATTTGGTGTCTTGAGTCACAGATCTTTGGTGCACATTCTCATTGACCCACAGCCTTTTCTGGGTGGTTTCACCCTTTTTTACCTCAACATCTGGGAAAGTAAGTTAGTCACTGCCTCAACCAGACTTGCCTCCACTTCAGTTTGTGCTTTTCTTTTGTGCTCCTGAATATTTGAACACGCCTATCTTCATAATACCAGCTATACGTTGCGAGTCTCTTAGTCATGCTGAGTGCGTTGATTACTCCCCTGTACCACTGGTTGTAAACTTTGAACTTATAAATAGTGTCTAAGAACCATGAGTTGAGGCTGAAGTCTGACTCTGTTGCAAAGCAAGTTAGAGAGGAATGATGGGGGGGAAATGAGCTAAGAGATCCCGTCTGCAAATGTCGTTACTCCAGCTGCCTGACGCCCCTTTGCAAGCACTCATAAATACTGCGGCCTGCAGAGATGTTCACATGTGAGAGGAGAAAAGTAGGAGGCATGGCTGAGTGGCAGAGAAGAAAACAGAGAGAACAGACGAATGGAAAAACCCTCAAAGTTAGACTTTTAGCAACTTTATTGGTGCTCTTTTGTGTTAAAAGACCAACAAATGAAGAGAAAAGTCAGAAAAGGCAGCAGGTAAACTCAAAGTCAGGGGGAGTGGAGATGGAAATAGGGACACGAGTAACTATGCAGGGAAAAAATTCCCATCTGATGTATGACTCATACTCTCCCCTCAGCCTCAGAAACAAAAATTAACTACGTCCTACTTTTTACACAGCTTAGTGGATGACATTCTGGTCTCACTTTTAGGCGTAGGGATGCCCCTTTCCTTTAAGCTATTTGTATACATTCCTGATCTTTACATTCTTCAAAGCACCGCCTATTCATATCCTTGTTTTGAGCTGACTTGTTGACTACAATTTGGGAGTAAGAAAATAAATATTGATGATTAGGCTGTGTTATCTGTTGCAGTGTGACATAAAACTTGTCATGTAATTCCTTTAACATGAGTTTGCCTGAATTTTCCAGATACTGCTGAGCACAGGTTACAGGTATTAATCTGGCTGCAATGTCTGAATATCTGGTCTTTTGGAAGGTGGGAGGAAATTACAAAGCAAGGAAACTTACCTCAGCTATCCAAGAAATCTGCAAATGTCATAAAAGTGTCTTCCTCAGATGGATTGTATTCATGTCCAAAAACAAGACATCTAATAATCGTGAAGACACTTGACTTGACTTATAGACACTTAAACTTTTGTTCACTGGGTTTGAAATATGTTTTTGTTCATATGCTTGAGAGCATTGTGGAGAAAGATTATGTCCAGTATAGAAAATATTGTGCATGCTTCTATTTTAGTACCATATCATACTAACACATAAAAAACTACCCTGATATTATCCCTGTTTGCCTGAAGTCATCACCTATTTCAATTGGAGTTTCATCACATTACAAGAGCTGTTATTTTCATCCCATGCAACTAGTTTCTGTTGTCATAATCATGATATACCGGTAGTTAAATTACAAGCAGGTTTTCTCATACCAGATGGTTGTTTTGTTGGTTTTGGTCAACAAAAATCGCCACAGTAGAAATCCTATTGTCAGGAAATATAGTTTATTTGTCATTAAAAGATATTTTTTAGTTTGTACTGGACATTTTGGATTTTCCTGTACCACTGCAGTTGAACTATGCTTGGCGTAATGATGTATTGCATCTTTTCCTGGAATGAGTGTTTGGAATTTGGGAGTAATGTTGTCGGTAGTTTATATAATAAAACAAAAATGTTCTTTTTACTCAAACAAATAGCTATAAATAGCAAAATCAGAGAAATTGAAAAATTTGCAGTGGTCTCTTAATTTTTTCGAGAGCTGTATGTCCTGCCTCCAATGTTTTTGTTTATTTTTTGAAGACTTAACCCCTGGTTTCTGTTTTCTATGTATTGTATACTCTTCTTGTATACCTGAATTTGAATAAATAAAAAAAAAAAATTATAATAATAAAGAAAGAAATTTAGTTTAAGTTTAGTTTTAACAGCTTTATTGCGTATTCATCAACTAGCCATCAATAAAGATGGCCATTTAAAAATAAATAAATAAAAATAATAAAAAATATTAAGTTGATCCAAGCCCTACACATCAAACCCTCAAGTTACAACAGTTTAACCTAAATTAAAAGCTGGAAGCAGGTGTGGAAAAGTAACATTAGCTGATACCTGTCAAATCTGCCCCGTTAAAGTCTGTTTTTGAGTGTTATATCTTATTATACTGAAGAAGAATTAAGCTTCAAAACCATAAAACTCCCTAAAAAGCCGTTTAAAGCGAGTTTCACTGGCGACTCCCATCAGGTAACAGGACCGTTAGCTCATTAGCTTATTAGCTCAATTTTCAATGTTTTCATACGGAAGGCTAGTTAGCTTCTTAGCTTGTAGCTTAATCTGCGTCACAAACGTTTCTCGGTGGTTGAAGTGAAAAATAACGGTCGGTCCAGCAGCCGTTTGTGTACGTATATGACGTTATTATTCCATTTTACCATAAAAGGTCAAGTATTTTACTTTTTATGTAACTTAGTTTACTCTGTAACTCACAGGGTCATAATAAAGGTAGATGTGTAGGTAATATACTGTCAAATATGACATTTAAAGCAAGTATATCGAGCTTTTCCTACATAAATTACTGACCTGAGACAGAACTTTGTTTACCTGATCATTAAAAGTAAAAAAGACAGATGAAATAATGTTAACTTCATACAGTTTTTGACGTGAAAGTAAAAAGCTGTCTGTAAGTGGACATCAGTGATTATCATTCATATTTGACTCATTTTTGTCTGCTAAAACTGAACTCTAAGCAAGTATTTATGACTTATTTTTATTAAAAATGTATTTTTTTGTCTTGATATAACCACATTCAACTAACAAGTTCAGAAACATGTCTTAGTTCAAGATACATACAGACAAAAATAATGTCTGAATTGCTTGTAACGTTAAAAAAATGGGGTGAGAAAAAAGTTTCTTAAAATTAGAACAATGTCGTAATGCAAGAAACTTTTCTTCTTACCCCATTGGCAGATTTTTTTAAATCTTGTTATGAGATATTCAAAACATTTTTTTCTCTTTCGATAGCTTGAAATGAGACATTTTTCTTCACCTGCCTAGTAAATATGGCTCATATTAAGTCTAAAAACACATTTTATACAAAAGAAAATATAAACATTTGCTTAGATTTCAGTTTTTTGCAGTGTAGTCATCCCAGGAAAAACTAAAAAATTTTAAAGCGGAATTATAACAATATTCTACTTTTCTCTTTTCAGATTTTCACTCTCAAAGAGACCAGACCAGCAGCAATAATCATCCATATGTGAACCATATGTAAAGGAATCAGAGGTAGGAATATAAAGCACTGTGATGTTCTGCAAAAGTGTAACTTCTTTGATACCCACTTTAACACGTTGCATGTAAATACATCAAAGTTAATGGCTAGATTCTTTCAACCAAAGCTTTACGAGTGATCCTGACTAAATACAGTTTGCTTTGTAACAGGTGTGTCACTTTTTTACAAGCCAGTGTTTACCATGATGCCCCCTTTTCACATTCTGCCTCTGTTGCTTCTTTTAAGTCCCCCAGGTCTCAGTGCACCAACACATGGCAATTAATGATGAAAAGATGTCTCTCTGCTTGGATTTGTGGTATCCCCTTCAGGACTGAGCAGGAAACCATGTGACTGCTGTGATGAGGTGAGCAACATGCTGTTATTTTGTTTTATTTGTGTGAGAAAAATATTTAATCAGGGGAATTTACAAGTTATTAGAGCATAAGGTCAAACCAATTGTTTTTGAGTGTGCTTATTATGTGCATTGAAGCATTGAATCAAAGAGAAGTTCAGCAATCAGACTAAGACAGTAATAAAATACTAGTCTGGGTATGGAAAAGACTAAATATTGTAGCATAAATCAACTTTTTCATCCAGGAAACATCAGCAGTTTATGTCACTTCTGAGCATGTGCAGAAGCCCCGTCAGAGCTCCATTAGATCCAGCCTGCAGTCCAGCTCTTCGTTTGCTGAGTACTTCAGAACTGTTGAGAAGAAAAAAGTGACCTCAATGCAGAAGAATGCAGTGCGGTCTTTCTCCCTCCCCTAACATCCAGCATGCGCTAAAATGACTTCTCTTAACCCACTCTTTAGCAGAGGGAGTGTATACAACTTGAGCCATTTTAAATGGCCACAGCCGCCGTCTTCTCCTCCTTACTCTTCTTCCTCCGTTATTTTCACCTCCTCTCTTCATGGGGAGGATGTGAGTAAAGTTGCCACGTTAGATGCTTTCTCTCTTTCGCTTTCTGCAATTGTTCTCACTTTGTAAAGAGATGTTTAAAGAAATAAACAAAGGATTTTGCTGGAAGACATCCTCAGTCTTTAGTTTGCATATAAAAGCTTAAATCTGTGAGTCAGTAAAGGTGAAATAAAACCAAATCCAAACCATCTGGGTTTCATATTCTGCTAAGACCCAGTGAGGTTTTTTCATCCAGTATCAAGTCATTTCCAAGTCTTTAGACAAACTATCCAATAAGCACTTTTTACTTTTCTATCCAATGAGTTACTGCCCATTTTGATAGTTTTTTTTTTTTTTTTTTTGCAGAAATAGGAATCATCCTTGACCTGTGTTTTTCAAACAAAGAAAAGTTAAGTGTTAAGTTTTTTTTCTATCATTGGTGTAGTATAGCTTGTACAGATACTAACTTGTCAGCAATTGTTATCATGACATAATGAACTGAGATGCAGGGAAGAACTTACAGCCCATCTAAGTTAGATTGAAACATGTTCCCCTTTTCTGGTATAATCTAATTTTCATGGTTTGAGCTGAAACTGAGTTGTTTAAGTTAGAGATTTAACTTTTCTAACCATTGTTGTTGTTATGGCATGCATCACTTGCCATGTCTACCATGGAGGCCTCAGGAGGAGGAATTTCATGCATGATGAGGTATCCTGGTGCCAGCCACATGTTCAGAAACCAACCCCACTGCTACTGAAGCAGGAGGATTTATGCTCGTTTACCGTGTCGCCCTGAACGCAGGGCTAACTGTTTTCAGATGTGAGGAGAAGGTTGGTGATGGTGGTGAGGTTGTTGGTTTGTTTGGATTTTGTTCCACTAAGATACCAACACCTACTTTTAGATAAGAGTTTGTAGCATTTTCCAAGAGTTAAGTTGTGACTTCACTCAGCTCTTTATGAGCAACTCTGGGGGTCTTCATGTCACAAACTACCACTCTGAGTGCTGATAACACATCTTTGTATGTCACAGTGAAAATCATCACCTTATTTGACCAGTAGATGTTAAGTTATTACTCCACTCTGACAGATGCACAGTGCTTCCACCCATCATTCATCGTCAGTGACAGTAAAAGCTCAGGACAGGCCCTCCACACCACTACACTGTCATTAAACTCAAGAACTGTAATTCTTCGCTCCCCTCTTTGCACCTGCTCGCAAAGTTATGATTTTTTAGACACTTGAGTAGTTTTGTGACCAGGTGTTACAAGGTTTGATTTGTTTGATTTAGTTCTTATGAATTTTTCTTACCAACAACAATACAATAGGAAAAATATTTCTATTTTTACATTTCCTACTATACATTTGGATAGTAAAGGAACTGTGAGGAGAATCTGAATCTGAATCAAACTGTTGTGGAAAATGAATAGTAGTTGGCTACATTTAGTTCTACTCACAGCCCGGTGTAACGTTAGTGAATCCTTGTAATTTCCTGCCAGTGCTCATCTACCAACTCAAAGCTCACCAAGCAGAGCAAACGTAACCTGGCTCTTCATTTTATTGATAGACTCTCAGGTTTGAACAGATCACTGCAGAATAACTGCTGCATGTGGACAGGAATCAACATAAGCACTTAGCTTAACCCATGTTTTAGCCTCTGCTCTTTCACTCTCCCTTTAAGCTTTCCCTTGCTCTACAGCTTTTTTTTGTCAGTCCAGCTTCAGTGTTGGCCTTTGCTACAGTATTAATCCATTACAATGTTTTCAGCAGAGAAAAACGCAGATCTCTTTTCCCACTACTAAACTTCATCAGCTGGCATGGCGTTGTCATGGAGACCTCAACAAGTTGTATATCAATCCCTGTTCAACCTGATCTGGAAGCTGAGAAGTCACATTTTAGAAATAACCTATTTGGTATTGAAAATCTCATTTTAAATTGTGGATTATCATCAGGCATATATTTAGAAGTAAGACTTTTTAAAGATCACTTAGAAAGTCCTCACAGTCCCTTTAACATCAACTTGCTATTGTGAGGGCCTCAAATTATGAATATCAGCTCACACCAATAAAATGTGTGTAAAATTGTCTTTTCCCCCTAAATAAAAAAATCTGGTCTTCGATGTGGCCTTCTAATTACAGTTATCTGGGATCAAATTGAAAAGATATGATGTGTCTCAAAGATGAACTGAAAATCAAACATCAGTCTTCAGAGAGGCAGATTTCCTTGTTTGACTCTGAATATCGATCACATAGTTGGCTGTCGCAGTGACGCTGTTCTCTCAGGTTGCAGCCCCGGTCTCCAAAACCATCTGGTTTTGTCAGTCTTAGACACACACTGATGGCTCGGCCATAAAACATCTTTCTAGGATGTGACTGGAAAAGGAATTAGACAGAAGAGAGTGAAGAGAATCGGAACAGTGTTGTGTTTGGATGAGCCATTGGAGGATACCCTTACTTACCTGTGTTGGGACAAATATGGTGTGAAATAGAACAAGTGTCTGTAGTTTTTCTTTACCTCTACATTCATGATCAAGATCCCTGACATTATAGACATCAAGAATGAGCTTCAAACTCCTGTATTTTATTTTTGAAGTTGCTTTTTTTCCTTTGAATGGGTGTTGAATTTTGACGTGGTTTCTCATTTTTTTAGCCAGAAACCTGGTGACCATTTGTGAAGCTTATTTGTAAGATAAGAAGAATAAATTAAGCTGGTAACTAGTGATTTATAAATACTTTGAAATATTTCTATGTACCAGACTTCACAAGTTAGCTGGCTAACTATTTTCAGTAGTGCAGCCTCTAACAAGCTAAGAACACACAGCTCTTGAGCAATTGATTTTAAGCCATACATACTCTGAAAACATTTAAAATCTATGGGTTGTCAGGGTGCAGATGCCCCAGTGGATTAGGTTGTGCATCATGAGGTTTGCCCTCGAGCGTTGGCCAGGGTTCGAGTCTGACCTGTGGCCTGTTTCCTGCATGTCTCTCCTCACTCTTTCCCCCTTTCCTACTCTATCCACTGTCTTCTTTTGTCCAGTTATAGGCCCAAAGAAATAACCATAAAGAAAAGTCTTTTGAGTGTCACCCAATATTTTTTTTTGTTTTTAATTTCAGTGCAAATTTGCATTTTGATTTGGAATTTCACAGACAATGACAGTTTTTGCTTACATATTACCTTTTTTTCTCAGCTCTTGAAGTTGCAGCTTGCATCAAACAACCCCAAAACTTCTTCTCCACAAGATTTGTAACTTCAGGAGTTTGACTATTACTTTATCTGTTGCTCTGGATCAAACTGCAGCTCTCACAAAGTATGCGCACTTGAACACTGTCCAAGTTTTCTGCTTTTACTCTGTCATTCAAATCCTTGATTACACACCCGCCAGATCAAACCCAGGAGAAAGGCAAAGCAGCCAGTTATTCCCTTTCCCTTCACTCCTTCTTTCACCCTCAGAAGTTTTCTCCTTTCTCCGTCTGCCTACCTCTGCTGCTTTACCCCTCTGTGTCTCCTTCTCTTGACTCATCCAGGCAGCAGACCAGGAATAATAGGAGACAGGAAAGAAAAACTCCACAGCAGCAGAGAGCATGAGTCCAAGAACCAAGCCCAGTGGCCTTCTTTTTTTCTCTATAACCCTCTAATTTAGCTTTTATTTTGGGATGAGGGTTTATTGAGCTCAGTCCAGTGAAAAAAGCCTGAGACTCAGTCACAGTGATATTCACTCACAGTCACTGCCCTCTCCACTCATTTATGATTGACACATCATAAGATAAAAGACCTCACAGCAGTTTATTTGCAATCATCGTGGTGCTGGATGTCAATAAAAGGAGAAGAGAAGTTAACTTTAGAGCTTTTCTGAGACAGGAAGGACAGATACGGACACAAAAATCAACATCTTAGGAGGATGAAAAAATATTTGTGTAATATCTGACACACAGTGGCTCTGAAGTGACCCCAGAGGGAAACTTTCACAATAAGATGGAGATCTGTACCGGCTTTATTGAAGCAAGAGAGTGATCTTTACTTGTATCTGGGCAAGAGGATGACTAGAATTTATTTCCCTATGATTACAACTTTTATATATGGTTTTCATTTCTACTCTACTTTTAACCTCTTAAGACCCGGCATCCACATATGTGAACGTAGCATTTCTGCCTCTCAGACCCATGAAACTTCATTTTTTTTTCAATTTAAACCTACCAACCACATTTAGAGACACTTTCCATGTAATCTCTTGGTGACATCAAACCGTTAGACCCATTTCAGAGAGAAAAAAGTGTAGTTATGAACAACAGCAAAAAAAACAAGGTTAGTTTTTATACTTACCTGGTCTTACTGATGCAAAAAAGCAAGGGGAAATAAAGAGGTTAAGAACATTTATTTACATACTTGTTTTTCCTTATGTATTAATGTGTTTATTTCTATTCTTTGGAGTGCACATTTTTGTTTGTAGCTTACTTTTTTAATCTATTTCTGCCATCTTAAAGTGACTGTGAAAGCTGTCTAAGTGATCTTCAAAAAGCTCAGTTGGTAGCTTCCCGATCAGGTTGGATTGGAGCGGATTTATTTACAGCAAGTTGAAGTCTCTATGACGATGCCACTCCTCGAAATTTAGAAGAGAAAAATCAATTTCTTTGATTTTTTTGGTAGTAATATTGGACATGGGAGCTTACATTAATATAGCTGTTTTACACGGCAAATGATGCTTTGTGCTTCTTCTTTATTTCAAGACTCTTAGATATTCACTTATATTAACTAGAGGGCCATATTTTTGAAAGAATATACAATATTCAGTAAGAGGCACAAAGAACTATGCATGCCAGTTGCAGGCGTGTGTTGCAACTTGAATTTCATGACATGAACGTCGCAACTGTTTGGACCTTAAGTGTTAATTGTCATGATTGAGCTTTTACTAATTTTACAGCAGAATAGGCTCAGCTAAAATCAGGCTCCATAGTAACATATAAGCCAGTTTCAAACAGCTAATGGGGAGCACACAGCAAGTAGAGGGCCAAAGGAACCAAAGATGGAGCTGCAGGTTTTAAATGGCTTCAAACAGCAGAGTACAAGTCCAAGTGTCGGTGTGTAAACCTCAACCCCCCGCCTGACAGTTAAACTTTACGAGATGCTGACGTTACTGCATCCTAACTACCAGGTAATTGAGTGGCAGCTTGTTTAGGTTATAAGACTGAAACTTCTAGAGTCTCAGGACTGTATCCGATCAGAAATGAGCATGAGAAGTTTAAACGCCTTCTGTCGGTGATGAGCAGAAACACATTTTATATGACGCTGGCAGTTGTTCACGTTTGGGGGAGGGGAGCAGTGATTCAGCTGGACAACACCTTAAAGGCCAGATGGAGGCTGCAGAAATGAAACAGGATACAGGATTCGAGTGAGGCCGGCCCACATGAATCTGCACAATATGGGTTATGATTCCACGTCACAGCTCGAGTTCACATTTATGCATCAAAGTTTGACTCTAATGAAGAGAGAGCCTGTTTATAATCACTTATTTAGGAGCTCTGAGGGGAATTGTTTAGCTGCTTAAATTCATTTCACAAACAGCACTGTTTACTTCTACATTTCAGAGCAGTTTTACTCTGGATGTTGAGATGGTTCTGCTGACGGTGTCATGTAATTTAGCTCAGCCCCAGTGTTTCATCCAGGGTGCAGACTCTCTGTCTTCACTGAAAATACCATGGACCAGGCTCAGAAAAGACAAGAGCAGGCTCCCTTAGCCAAGCGGGTTAGGGATGGTAAAAAGAAACAGCAGCCCCTGAGGTCTCCACGTCACATATTGAACTTCAGTAAATTCTGGGAGAGAGTGAGTTTAGAGTGGGTGGGACATAATGGATGCTCAGAGTCTGATTGGCTGACGCCGGTTGACCATGTTTAGATGAGTGTCATGTCCCTCCCTGGTTTGTGTTCAGCTGTGCTTTGGAATGAAATGCAAGATGTCTGGATGCTCTTTTCTCTCTCTTTCTCTCCACATAACATCATGGAAACTCACTGAGAGCGTGTTCACTGGCTCTCAAACACACCTTCCGTGTATTTATGGGACAGATTTATGTCAGTGAAGATAAAGGCAATGAGAGTTTTGCTCTTTTTCCTGGCTTAGACTGATCCTGGAGATAAAGCATACAGTTACTGATAACACTTAAAATTTCTCGTCTTTGCCCCAAAGAGTTTACAAGTAGGATGAAGTTTCTCCACCAGGGAAGCTCTCCAGTCTCCATGAAGTGAGCGCCCACGTGCCTCCGTGGATTTCTCTCTCTCTCTGGCCTCGAGCCAGTTGTTAGGCCCTTCATTCTGTGTCACTGTGTGAGCTTCCCAAATGATCTTTTCTTTCTGTCCACGTTTGCAAGCAAAAGATTAAAAAAAGGAGGAGGAGCTCCGCTTTGCCTGACATGAAGTATAGGCTTTTCATTTCCCAGGCCTGCCACATCAACAAAGGGAGTACACTTGGCCGTGGTGCAAAGAGGAGGAACAGAAACAGTGTCGAGACAAAAAAAAAGATGGAAGATTCAACCACAGAGGGAAAAAGGGGGAGGGAGGAGGAGCTGGTCCTGGTGAAATTGAGTCTGTGTGGTGATGGTGGATGAATGTGCTCCTGAAATACCATCTGACAACGTTAACCTACAGCACTACGACAAAAATATGTAAATCTCTGATACGAGGATTAATATAAGAACATGGCTACATCAGGGAGCTGAGTAGGTTTATGATATGAAGGAATAAGAGACAAAAAGCATCACCACCATTGTAATTAAGATCTTGTCATTAAATCGATCTGTGTTTTTGATACAACTCTTTATAAAGCAGCGTCTGCATCAGCTGAATCATCTCTGCACAGCACCAAACGTCTGAGATCATTTACAACACATGGTTTTAGTTGAAGCACATTTTCTCACTCAGGAAAGAATCTGATTCAAAGAGTCAAAATTAAAACCTTTTCATTATCAATTTTCTATACATCAAGGTTGATGATTAAGGTAGATAAACATCAGTATGAGAATCAAGACTATACAGTATGAGAGCATGAATTGAATGTAAAAAATCTAAAAAGGGAAAAGAATTGTGCAAAATATCGTAGTGCAACACAGTCAAAAAAATAAGAGTACCAAGGCACTTAAGGGGAAACAATTTTTCATTTAGAGATGGCAGAGTACAGCAATATATACATAACATGTAATATAAGATTTAAACAAAGATAGAAAAATTAAAATACCATCTCCTCTTCAATATAGATAAAGCAACTAATAAATAATTGCAAAGGAGATAAAATAGCAATGGTTTGCTGCAATCTTCTAATCACACTGTAATATTTCTTAAACCTGAAATGTGTCAGAATAACTGATTTATTTTTTGCAGTAGATGTTTTGTGCTTCACAATCTTGGACTCAACCAAGAAGTGTTGAAAACTACTTTGCAAGAGAAACCATCTAAGTGGTGAAAACTGGTCAGAAAGCAGCATATTTCTAAATTTCTGTTTAAAATATTCCTGAGTGACCAAAATGATTTAACTTTCTCACGATAATCCAGTGTTTTGAGAAGTACTTGTACATGCAAATAAAGTTTCTTTTGTGTATTTTTTAAGCAAAAAAAAAGAAAAAAAAAAGTCAGCTCCTTCAATATAGTGATTGATATCAACAACACATACGATGTGCAACCTTAAAATAATGGAACAATTAATAATAATTAGATTAGAGTTTAGAGTTTCAAAATAAAGCAAGTACTTGGTGCACAGTCGACCTCCTGGTTTGAGTTTGGCCTCATCAAGTTACTCAGTCAACACCCAATTTTGAAATCACTTCAAACTGTGTGCTCTGGTCACTGAGGTGAGACTTTTCATTATGTTTGATGGTTATACTTAACCTGGTAATGACAGTGGCCACACGCATTTAGAAACTAGACCCACAGCCTCCTGCCCCCTTAGACCCCCCTCAGTCTAATGACTGTACTTAAACTGCACGACCACTTGAGCTATCGTTAAGTTAGGCCCCTTACAACGATATATTAATAAAAACTGGACACTAGTGGATTGTGAGCGTTAAAATCTAAATGGCGCATCTTGGTAAAGGAATTGTTTACGTCTAGGATGACCAGGAGGGTTGAGATGTGTCATTTTGCTGCAGAGATCATACATATTAACCCCTTAGATTATAGAGGATTTAAAACCAGGAGTGGACTTCTTTCAGGTCTCCCCAAACATGGTGAGACTCTTAGCAGTCTGCATTCCTAAGAGACACCAAGGCTGTTTGCTTTCTTTGACATCTAGAGAAGAAACAGTGAAATCTATTGAGATGCTGCAGTTGCCAAAAACAGACACAAGGAAGCAGAATATTTAATTTTTATGCTTCTTCTGCCACATCCTTTACCTTCATTACCCCACTTAGCTACCTCTTCCCCTATCTCTCTCTCTCCCTTTTAATTTTTGTCCTGTCTCTACCTGTCTTGGCGCATTGCTGAAGTTCTTTATTTGACTTCACACCCCCACCCTCCTACTTCCCCTTAAACATCAGTGGGAGGGAGTGAGTAGCCACCCTGGGGCGTCCCTACTTTAAGAGTTCATGAGGTGGGAGTGCAGACCGTGTGTCAAACTCCACCTTCTCCCACCACCCACATTAACCCAGCCCAGTCTCACCCAGCCTGTCCCTGCTCCATCCATAGGAAGTTTTTTACACTCACACACATTTACCATGAAATGACAACAGTTTATGTATCAGAGAGTCAAAGCTGTTAGGAGAAATTCCAGTTAGTTTTTAAGTTAGAAATTTTATTGTTTCGTTCACAGCTGTAAAATTCAAGAAAAGATTATAGCCCTCAAACTCCCCTCCCACTTTTAACCAGCTTTTGTTCTTATTTCCACTTTCCAGCCCTGATTCTTGAAATCTGATCCAAAATCTTGAAGGATAGCCCTTTACGTTTCTCTTTTTCCACACAAATTTCTTGCCTTAACGTTTCCTAGAACACGTCTAACACTCAGGATGAAGGCAGGAGAATAAAAGTAAGACGACAGAAACAGAATGTCTTGGAGAGATGAGGGAAAAGGGAACATCTTTTTGTTCGCTCCCAGCACATGCGTTCAATTCTTTCTGCATCTGGAATCACTTAGAGCTGTACTGCTGTTCTGCATGACGCTCAGCTCTGCTCTGTGACTTCGGAAACAAAACTTACAAAGGGGAAAATGAAAATCGACCTGCAACCGTCAGCCTCCAAAAAGATTTAAAAAATGTCTCAACAGATGAATGGTTTCTGGATTTATGTATTTTTAATGAACACTGTAATTGCGCTCAACTCACCACATTCCAACTGTGACAGATTAAAACCAGGCAGCCAGGTTAACTCTTATCAAATGCCACGGACAATCAGAAACAAACACTCAAACTTTTAACAACAGTGTGGTTACTTCTTTGCTTATGAATTTGACTGTGCAAAAGCTTAGACACAACATATAACCAACATTTCTGACCTGCACTTATAATAATATCAATTATTACATTTCTCAGTGTAAAATTTAGTCGATAAAAGCAAACATCAAGCATACATGGGATTTTAAAAAAAAGATTTTTAATTCAATATGTAAGTACATTGTATATCAGGAAGTTACATTTGATACTAAGGGGTGGGGAAAAAATCGATTCACATGAGAATCTGGATTTTTTACCTCACGATTTTTAAATCCATTTTTTTGTCAAAAAAGATTTATTTTTCAAATGTAAATGCTCCATTTTGCTGTTTTTAAGCTGCGCTGGAAAACCAGTGACCGCTTTTCTTCAGCAGGGGGCAAAATGCTTTTTTTTCACTATCTACCTGGTAACATGACATAACATCCGTTCATGGAAAAAAAAAAGACATCACAATCATTCAACCTTTTCGCTGATGTTAAAAAAGTAACCGCAAAAGCGCAAAAATCGGCAATAGGGTGGAATCGCAATTTAAATTCAATCGACACCTAAAAAAATCACAAAAGAATTTAGAAAAGTGTATCGTCTCAGCCCTATTTGATACTTAAGTACACCAAATATGAGGTACTTTTCAAAATTCACACAAGAAATATTCTAAAAGGCGACTTAAACTTCTGCAAAAGTCATTTTCTGGCAAGACGCTTGTACTTTTTACTCTAGTATTGCTTCCAAGTACTTTACACAAGACTGATGGTTTTGTTGAACCCAAAGACCCCAGCCCTCCTCAGAATAACTTTTTGGAGGTTTTTTTGTTGATTTCTTTAGTGTTTGAAATTTTCAGATAACTTTGCTTTGATTCAGTTGGTCAAACTACTGTTTCTAAGTCTATAAATTGAACACTATTGCTTTCTAATTTCTGGAATAAATCAGGAAGTGACTGAATTTATGCAACAACAAGGCCACATTTTGCTCTCTGTGTACTTCTGTATGTGTGTGTGAGAGAGAGAGAGAAAGTGATTCCTGAACTCTGAGTTTGTTGCTTCTGCTCCTTCAGGGCAGTACAAGCCATAACAAGCAGGCTTCCCCTTTTATATTACCTGTAGCTACATACATCCAACTCAAACACATACAACAGCTCAGAGTCGAGACACTTTTATAACGTAAAGTCAACATTTTGAGAGCTTTTTATCCTTTTCTGCACTTTTATAAAAACCTAAAATCCTCTACTCATGATTTTACAAAGTAAGTGTGTCAAGCTTAGACTAAATATTAGGTCATGAGAGGTTGAAGTAGTGAAGTGAAGAAGTATAATGTGTAAAAGATGCAGAGTAAAAGCACTCAGTGGCATCAGAAACGTGCAGCTGTCACTGTTGGAAAAAGTGTCTGGTCAGGAGGCTAAAGGTGGAGTCTCTGACTGTGGTGGCAGTGAAGTCTTTGTCTGGGGAGAGTTTAATCACACAGGGCGAGCTGGCAGACCAAACATCTGAGTTCAGAGGGGATGAATCACGAGACAGAGTTGAAGAAAACCTGAAGTCTTCTCTCGTTCTTTCACTTACTTGGTGTTTAATTCACTGAAGTGACGACAATTGGGTGAATAAAACTGTGTCTAGAAACCTGAAAGAGGTTGAAGTAAAAAAATACTTCTTCTTCTAAAAAATTAAACCACTAAAGCACAACTCCTCTAGCATCGTCCTCGTCCTCAGAGGGGGTCGGAGTAAACAGCCACCCCCTGACTGCTGAGCAGACTTTCACTTCAGATCTCACAGGAGATCAGGGCTGAGGAATTAGTGTCAGTCATCTGGAGACTGGAGATGGAACAGATGACTTTGCAGACCTTGTGCCTGTGTCTTTTCTGCGCCTCAGGGGAAACAGCAGCGGCAGATTTAAGCTTAACACCACAGGAAGTGTTTATTCAGAAGTGTTAGACTTTCATATCATTGCTTGTTGCAGTGACGTGGGGGGCTTCAGAGGGACCTGAGTGTGCCACCTTCTGGCTGAATGTTTCTCATGTGTGTGCAAAGAGGAAAAGTAAACAGTTTCTGTGTGAAGATCAAGACCTCGACATGTCTCAGCAAACTGTGGAAACTGTACAAAACATGAGGAGAGTGTCAGCTTTGAAGCAAATCCTGGTTTTTGTTGCCTCTTTAAACTTTTAAAGAGTTGTCTCCTTTTCTTTGCTAAGTCATGAAATATCAATTTTACCCCTAGTTTCCTGAAAGACAGCAGCTTCTTTTCTTGGAGTTTTAATCTAAATCAGAAAAACTGCCACATAACCCTACAGTATTGTCTGTATCTAAACCATGTGTTGAGGAGTCATCTCTTTACGGGGGTTGGGATCACACCCACAGAAGAGCCCCCTCTAGTGAATACTGTCTCCAGTATTACAGTCAAACTAAACTTGCACAAGCTGGCGCACCATGTAAACACAGAGCCCAACGAGTGAGCGAGCGGTGATGACGAATGCGGATGCATTAGCTGATGAGGATTACTCAGTAGAGGGTGGAGGGTGGAGGGGGGGCTTGTTTGGAGGAGATGGAGGTGGTGGGATGAAATTCGAGAAGTGTGGATCATGTCTTAAGCATGCATCGGAAAGAAGGAGGAGCTGGAGACACTGAGAGCAGATGAGTGTGAAAGATTTGAGACTCTTTGATCAAACCACAGGAGCATTATTTTTATATTTCAAGCTATTTTGATGTGGTGAAAAACTTATAATGTATCCAGAAAAAAACCTTACTTCCAAATTTCGGGTTACATTGCAACAGTCAGGACCTAATGTCGGTCTTTGAAATAGGGGTCGAGTCGGGACTGCGAAACATTTGACACTAGTGTATTATTTCACAACACCGAAACACCAAGTCGTGCGACACTAATGAAAACAAAAGAGACGAACACGGACCCTCTCGGTCGCTCTTCTTTTAAAGATAGACATAAAAGTCAAGGTTAAAGTGGGACCTCCAGCTTGAATGTCAAAGGTCAGGTGTTTGTTGTCACCAGGTGCAGAGCTGAAACGACTGAAGTAAAGGGAATAAACGTCTGAGTTTGAACCGTTCTCCTTTCTCTGGGCCTCATTAATCCAACCTCCTCTTCTCTCATCCAATGTGCTTCATGCAGCATAATTTATAATCAAATGTGCCGAACGGCCTCGCAGGAAATATTACAAACAGCTGAGGAAGGAGGCCGGCCAAAAGGCATTCCTGCTTCAGATGGTGAGATCAGAATGGTTAAAAGTCTTGTAGTCGAGGTGGCAACATGACTCATGTAAATCTACAGGAGAATATAAGTGTTTGAGTCAGATTACAGCCTGAGGAGATAAAACTACAAGGAAAACTGTGTGGAAAAGATGCACTTTGGTTGATTCTGATTTATTTACATGAGGGAAAAAAAACAATTATTCAAACATTTTTCTTCCATTAACAGCCGCTAGAATCCAAAACTATGAAATATGGCACAAAAGGACAAAATGAGAAATGCAGCATGGATGTTGCTGAAAATAGTCAACCTTGCAGGGTGTTGTCACCTGAATCTGCAGCTTATTCTTGTTCTTATTCCTTTATTTTTTGCTCTGTTGTCTGATACTTTCTTGAATTTCTTACATAGTGATATTGAAATTATAATTATGTCATTGTTTAAGTCCATATCCTACTTGTTAACAGGTTTGTTTATGCTCAACCAGCAATTACAAATGATCTTTCAATCATGTTTTTACGCAGCGTGACTTGTACTATTTTTAAGCATTTTTTTTTTTGTGTTTACAATTTCATTTTTTAGGACAGGGGGCCCACCACCCCTGTGCCCCCCCAGGATTTACGCCCCTGTCAATCTTATCCTGTGCTTTAGCTAATTCAAAGAAATCCCCCCAAAACATTTAAGTGAGAATAATTTGACTCTACCGACAGTTTTTCAGTGTTTTGTTTTGTGGTACGGATAATTTTTTTGCTTCCACACATCAACTTGAGAAGCTTTAAATCTTAAAAACACTAAACCAAATTTTTAATTTTGCTGGTTTGAGTTTATTGAGTGCCTTGCTTGCAAAATCACTGCAATTGAGGAGCTAAAACTAGATTATTTCATATTTCTATCAACAAATTTGCATCAGCTTTCTACCAAGTAGTTAATGCAGGCTGTAGTTTTTTTCCCCTTTTGTCTAACTTTGAAGAGTGCAGACGTGCAGACGTGCAGACGTGTAGACATGTAGACGAACTGTGTTTCAGATTGTCAGAGGAAAGATTTGGGGATGAAGCCATTTTTCTTTGATTTTCCATTTAGCTCAACAGAACGTTGGCCTCAAGCTGCAGTTTTCAGACGACACCAGAGACAATGTTTCTGATCTTTGTAGAGCAGGACAAAAGCTTGTGAGTGACTTAGTTTAAGACAGATACCACTTTTTCTTTACAGTTTCATTCACAGATTATGAATGAGAGTCCCAGCAGTGTGATTGAGATGGAAGTTTTTTTTGTTTTTTAGAGGAAGTCTTTTTTAGCTCACGTCTTTAGATTGAGAGTGAAGATGTTGTTTTTTGTCACCTGCTCCTGCCCTTAAGCCCAGTCTGATCCTGAGTGCTATCTTCAGACTGGGTCTTCCTCTCATCTAGGTCGTCTGAAACTTTCCTCTGCGAGTCTTCAGATTGGTAGCAGCTGTGGTTGTTGGCTGGGCTCAAGCTGTGGGAGGCTCCGTCAGACCAGCGGGGAGGAGGAGCTCCAACATCTGGAAAAGAAGGAAAGCTGGCTGCAGCTCAGAGACGAGAGCACAGCAACACGAATTCTCCCTGAGCCAATCCTGCTGCTACAGTGTTTGCAAGTTCACTCCTGGCTTCGTGCTTTCAGAGGCTGCAGGATCCAGTTGCTTTGTGTCAGTACTAAACTTCAGCTCAGGAAACAGAAATCAGAAATGTTCCGTGTGGTGGGTGTTAGAGACAGAGAGTGCTTGAGACAGTGGAAAGACTGGACGGCTGTTTTTAAAATCGGACCCTTTGGGCCTCTGCTGATGTCAGAGCGTGTCTAAACATGTGGGAGACGTCTGAATGAGGAGAAAAGAGGGAGGGGGGGGGGTTGAGGTGGTGCTTGTGCTGGTCAAGAAAACTTTAAATTCCTCCTCAGTTCTGCTCACTTTATTTGACCGACTTAAGATTGCTGTGGATAAAAACTGAGTTAGAATAGACAAACTTATGTTTGGTGAACAAATGTTGACACATGGATGGATTCCAGACAAAAAGTCATAAAAATTCAAACCTCTAAATCAAACTAGTGGACCCTCATTAGAGACAGGGGAGGGAAACAGGGTTATTCATCCAAGTTATCCAAGTGTGGCTGCACCATATTGGGATAAAATGATATCAAATGATATCTTTTGAAGTTTCCTGCTTCACTTTGTTCTGCTAAATTCTCCCTGAGATGATAATAACAGACTCTCACCTAAATGCCTCTGTCTCTCTCTGCTTCCGTGACACAATCTATTTTTGCAATGAGTCTTATTCATGTTGATATCTGTTAATTATTAATAATATTTCCTCACATCAGGTCAGACTTTTTCCCTCCATGACCAAATAATTACAGTGATATTTGTTAAATCCGTTTACATTGTGAGTGAGAAAGCACACAAGCTGAGCAGATGCACAGTTGCTTTAAGAGATGGTCCACCTCCTGCCTTTTGCCTTTTTTCTAGGCCTTAATGATCTTTTATCAGAATTGTGATTAAATGTTTGGAGACAAAGGATGATTTTCTGCAGGAAGCAAAGCAAACTTGAAGCAACGGTTGACTTGGATAAATGGCAGATCATGTAATCATATGGCATAGGAAGGAGGAAGTGAAAATAAAACAAAAAATAGGCAATCAGATGCAAACTTTGAGCTGAAAAACAAACAGAGAGCTCGTTCTGACGGTGCTGAGAAAGTCCTCTAACTGTGCGAATTGTTGATGTAATGTGGTAAAACATAAAATAGATGCTCATTTAGATCGACTAATAATGTGATTGAGCGTAGACAGGATACAGAAATGTAATTGAAAGGCTCAAATATGTCAATACTGAAAGGATATGTTGTGCAGTTCGACTTTATTTCATAGCCTTTTAGCAGCAAGAGTTTAGGAAAGTAAGAGTTGGAAATTGAAGAGATGTTGAAGCTGTGTTTATTCCTGGGAGGTACTGGCCTTTATCAAGCCAGCGTAATTACATGTTATCGTCGACTGAACTTCCAGCCAAGCACAGTCAATATAATTAACTTTTTCCCTTCTATTTTGCTCCCTTTTTCTTTAAATATGCCTTAGTTTTCCTGTTTTATTCCGAAAGAAACAGCTGCTGTAGTGAGTGGTCCTGAGTGTAGAGAGCTGTTCAGGAGAGCGATGGAGGTCGACCGAGCTCGAGGCTCTGCCATCCCGCCGGCAGCTCGGACAGAGGGGGCATTCTTCTCCTCGGATCCCCTCTGTCGTCTCCTGCAGACCTCGGTGTGTCAGCCAATCTGCCCAACGTTTACTGAGGAAATGTTCACTTAGTGCAGGAAGTCTGAGGTTTCCCCTCGTACGTTTGATTCAAGGAGTTAGCCAAACATCAGGGAGGTTAGGAGTCAGGTCAGAACAACATAGGTGGGAACTCAAACCCAGAGGGGATTTATAACCTTCAGACACCAGAAACTGATATGTAAATAAGTGGGAAAATATCCCCCTAATAGAATTTGATGAAATTCCCTGCTGAATAAATGATTATTAATTGATTTTATTTTATTTCACAGTTGTTAATACACCTATAGACATAATGATTTCCTAAACACCACGTTTCACATAAATATAGGGTGACCAAACGTCCTCTTTTGCCCGGATATGTTCTCCTTTTTGGTCGTTAAATTATGTTCAGGGGTATTTTATAAAATCTCCCAGTATGTCTGGGTTTTTCTCAGACCATTGATATTCATAATAAAGTGCAGCACTGGGCTTCTGGCATTATTTTTCTATATATACAGGACGACATACTCTGACTGCTTCTGTTGCGCTCTCAGACAGAAAATGCACTTTTACAGTCCAACTGTGGATTTACGGGAGTACCCTTCTTTTGTGAACAGGGTTGACAATTTTTTTGGCCCATTTTAAGTCAAATTCTGTGAAGGATAGTCACATTTTTGGATAAAAGTCAGAGTTGTAAAAATTATCAGATAAAAAGTCAACATTCTGAGATAAATGGTCAAAATTATGTGGAAAAAATTAAACTTTTGGGATGTAAAGTCCAAATTTGAGGGAAAACAGTTAAAATTGGGATTTAAAAAAGTCAAAATTTGGCCTTTTTTTCCTCATTAATTTGACTTTTATTTCAAAATTTTGACTTTTTGTGGTTAAGACAAGAATCTTAACAAAGACAGTTTTTTATTTTTATACTTTTAACTGGTAGAAAAAGACTGCTTTACATTATTTATATTGTCCATTATTGCAATTTTTCACTTCAAAAGGAAAAGGAGTGTTTCAAATAAATGTAGACGTTATTAAGCTACTTTTCAGAATATGGTCACTCAATGTTGTTTCCACATATTTAAATGTTTTCAACATGTTAAAAGCCAGACCTCTACTTAAGAGCTTTCAAATTGATGAACAAATCTTCTTTACTTTTCCAGTCGACAGATTAATGTGTGTCTGTTTGAATGCTTTATGTACTCATTTAGACTAAAAAGTCAAGAAAATATAAGAAATTGTGGAGGTAAAGTTGCTGTGTCCCTTCGCTCCTCCCACAACAATCAAGGCTCATCTGTATCAGGTCTTTGTAATACCACTAATGTCCTGCAGGGGGCGTCATGAGCCCTTGTTTTACTGCTTCTTCTTTGCCAGCAGGGCCAGTTCTTTGGCTTTCCTCTTCTTCAGCTTCTTTTTGAGGAAGAGCAAATCGATGTAAATGATGTGATCCAACACTGTAGCGGCACAGAGGAGTCCGCCGTGTAGAGCGCCAGCGATCCCACAGCTGAACACGTCCTGGCCTGGAAAAAAAAAAATCAAAAACACTCACACAAAACCTGCTGGATGGGATGACAGCAGCTGGATTTCAACTATTGTCTGTGTCTCCCCCTAGGTAGTCCTTCCCCTTAGAAGCTTTATTCCTTTTTCAAGTGTTTGAACTGGAATTAACGACTAATTTGACAACAAAATTGTACAAGCAATCCCGACTCTTTTCAATGAGCTTTTCACAATAAAAGCCTCTGTAAGGTGTTATACTTGTACCTGACATGAAGAGGTTTTTAACGGGGGTGTCGCTCCTGTTCCTCGCCACAGCCTCAGCTTTGAAACGGGCCACATTGTGCTCAGCAGAGTACATGGCTCCACGTTGGGCTCCGAGGTAGTGGCTGTTGCTCAGTGGGGTTGCCACGTCCTGGAAAATCAGCTGAGAAACAGGCCAGAAGAGAAGACTATGATTATGATTTTGTCATCCTAAAGTGCTTTCACCAACTGAACCATACGTGCAGACAAGCATCACAGTGAATCCCACCTTGTCTTTGATTTTAGGGAACAACGTGCAGGCCCAAGCAAAGAGATTATTAGCAAATCTCATCTTGTAGTTTATGTAGTCGTCTCCTCTTTTACGAACTGTTGTGTCTTCCCATTCCTCAAACCACTCATAGTTCACCATCGTCAGTATTGTCATGCAAGATTTCCCTGTGAACATGTAACACATAAGACACCATAACTTATTTTTATGGACACTTTTATATGTTAAAATCTTGGAGGGCTTATCTTGATGTAGGGGGAGTGTTATATGTTTGTACCAGGGTGTCTTATCTTGGCCTCAGGGTCTTTAGCAGATGGCATTGTGATGAACATCATGGGGACGTTATCTGGTGCTTCCTCTTTGCTCAGTGCGAAGAAGTCTTCCATCCTTAATGAACAAATAAAAGTAAGTTAAATTGTTGTTTTCAGATCATAATTTGTCAGTCAGAGCAGAGGATTCAGAGCTGAGATGTGGCTGGTCTTGTGCCCCATCCAGAGGTCAGAAAAGGAACTGCAACACCATGGGGAGTGTTTCTTTACGATTCTTTAAAGAAAATCCAATATTGCCTCCTTTTGGTAGCTCATGCTCTCTACATTCAGTTTTAATATAATCAGAGCTCTTCATACTTACGACTTGTCCATATCATTATTTTTAAACAGCCAGAAGTTTGTGGACTCCAGTCCTAACTCCTCCTCGGTCCCATCGAAGCCAGAGAAAACCAAGAACGATCCTCTGCCGTGTTTCATCATGCCCAGTCTGTCTTGGATGTCTGAACAGAAAAATTTAGAACCACCACCGTGAATTTCCACTTCTTCTCACAGTAACATTTCAGAGAAGTTTCTCTCTTACCCGTCCTGACTTGAACCTCAGGAGGAAGAAGTTTTTGGAAGGTGGTGAAGATGCCACAGTTTGACACGACAACAGGTGCATGAATCTCCACCTCTTCTTGACCTTTCTTTACCTTCACGCCTGTCACAAAAAAAACCTGTCAGTTACCTGGAAAATATTTAACAGTGAAACATGCACTGGGGTAACTTTTTTTATTTTTTTACCATAAGCTGCTCCTTCCTTATTAACCAGGATCTGGGAAACTGGAGCTCTGACCAGGCAGTTCCCGCCGTATTTCTGGATGGTGCGGATGATGTGGTAAGGGATCTCACTGGCTCCACCTTTGGGGTAGTATGCGCCTCGTTTGTAGTGATGAACCAGGAGGGCGTTGATCAAAATGCTGGAGTCTTTTGGAGGCACACCTGGGGAGTCACCGAGAACATTTTGGGTCATCAAACAAGTTCCCAAATAGCGAGCCCTAAATTGCATGTGCAGACTCAAAAAGTTGTGTTTACTATCAGTTAGTTAGTGCTATGATTATGTGCACAGTTGGTAATAGATGCAAAAATGGTGCAGACCACCCTATATGTCTGTATTTAGATTATTATCTCTAGTTTTCTGTCCTTTGGTTTGTTCGAGTTCATTCATGAGGTTTTTCATTTTGGTTTAATTGCTTCAAAAAGCAAAAGAAGACACTGTGTTTTGAGGCATTTACTGCATCACAAGTGCATGGGAACTGCATGTACTTGCACATCCTGTGTGACACTTGGGATAGCACATCAGAAAAAGAACTCTGAGAGATGCTGGCACTAACTGTGCTGGTGTGCTAGAATGATCCAGACTCAAGAAAATACAGTTTTGAAAGGAGTTTTTCCACGAGTTATGGTACCCCTTTTTGACTCGTCTGTCGTTGCATCTATGCCTCCTTCTTGCCACAATGACAGCAATCGTTTGTATAAATTACATTGCAGGTGCTAAATGATTACATTTGCACCCCCCCCCCCCAGTATTTGTGATAATCTTCATATATTCTGCATATTCATGAAGGCAGACTTGCTTGCCAAAGGGAGTGTGTGTACCCATTTAACAGATCCAATCCGCAATGAACCCGGTTGGTACATCAGCTTTGCATCAGCTATCAAGTTTGTACGCCCAAACCTTCGTTAGATCAGGCCTTTAATCATCAATCTTTGGCTTCGTGTCTTATCCCACAAAAGCATCTGTTCAATTCCGTTATGCAGAATTTCGGGAACTCACCATAGAAGAGATAAGAAAATATGACTTGAAGATCCTTGTTGCTGGTCAGAGTGTTGGCGTATTCTGTTGCACATGTGCCGCTGATGCGAAACACTGGAGAGATCAGGTCTGCAATGCCCGACTTGAGCAGGAACAAAGAAACCCACTTTGGGATCAGCTTCAGAGTCGCCAGGTAGTGAGTCTTCTTTGCTGAGAGCTGTTAAAACACAGAAGATAAACGAGAAGTTGGATTCACATTTCTGTTGGTGTATCTTTGATGGAAAACATGTGGAAATACCTTCATAACTTTGAAGAACTTGTTGATGGCCTCGGTGTCATCAGGGAATTGCTTTAATAGATGAGCTTCCATCTCAGTTTTTCCAGAAAACACTGTGTACTCTCGTTTCTCATCGCCCAGGCCGATCTGGATGGTGTCAAAGTGTTGATTCAGCTCCTGAAACTCCAGCTGGCCTTCAGAGATCTGATCGAAAGCGATTCGCAGGAGACTGTTCTCATGGAGCTGCCCAATGTAGTGAAGTCCTGGAGGAAAACAGTGTTAGTTCATTTACTCCAAGGACATGACATCAACAAATCTCAGCCCCTCGTTTTCTTACCAACATCAAACTCGAAGCCTTTCTCGATGTAGGTATGGCAGCAGCCTCCCGCCTGGTCGTGTTGTTCCAGCACTAACACTTTCTTCCCTGCTTTCGCCAACGTGGCTCCGGCCGTCAGCCCACCGATCCCACTCCCAATAACGATGACATCCAGGTTCTGAGGCACTTTGTCCAGGCTGAAACCTGGTCAGAAAAACACAGAACTCAAGTTAACGCAGAAAACAATTACCCTACTTTGTGCTGGAAGTAAGACATAAAAACAAATTGCATAAATGAGTTACATAAACTTCACTTTCTGTCCTTAACATACTTGTATCTGTCCTCTCTTGTTGGCAATAAAAACGATAACAACCATTTTATAACCCTTTAGTCATTATCTAATTTAGATAAGGCACTCATATGAAATAAATAACTGCCTCCTCCAGTTTAGGTCCAATCTAAACACTTAGTTATGACACTGAAGACAGGTCAGATAGATGAATGTACGAGCTGACTGCAGCAATTATGAGAACATCAATAAAAGTTTTGCTTTTTGTACCCTTTATTTCTTTCACTCACTTATAGGTATTAAATATCAGGCTCAAACTCTTATGAATTGATTTTAAGTGTTAAAGAATGAAATTTAAAGAGATTTGAAGACTTTTGAAACTCCAACACTGTAAAATCCAACATGTAAATTATGATTATTTTTTGTTAATTTCAAATTTGATTGTCAACACAAAAAATTACAGAGTGTTAAATCAAGTTTAAATGTAGCTCATTTAGGAGATGGATAACCTTGTGCAGCGTCTATTTTAAGCTTCCCCTCTTAGCGACAGTTTTACCTTGTTTGATGACTTTGTCGCGCTTCTTCTGATCGAACTCCCGAGGCGCTGGAGGTCTCACCGACTCCAGAGAGAAAGGGCTTTTTTTCCCAAACAGGTACCAGTAGGTTCCACCCGCCCAAACCGCCAACCAGACTAAGAAAATCACGAACCACATTCTCGCGTCGAATCGAAAAATGCTCTGCAGCTTCAGCGTGTGCACTGCTCTCCTTCGGGTGCTCCTTTTATTGAGCCATGTGTCAAAGTCTGGAGAAAGGTGCAGGAGTTTGACATGTAACACTTTTCTAAGAGGCAATAAAGATAAAGTGTGAACGAACCTTTTTTTTTTTTTTTGTGGTGACAGTGCAAAGATCACAATAACGGTGTGCCAACCTGATTCTGGTACATGACAAATGCTGAGCGTGCAAAAAGCATTGAAAGCTTTAATAGACATCAGATGTTGACAGAATTAAATTAAATGAAGTCATTAAATAAAGCTGAACTCGGTTTTATAGTAACTTCCACATTTTGTTTTTCTCCTGCGCTTTCCATACAATCATCTTTTCCTCTCAATGAGGCATCCACCATTATTCTTGTCTGATAAGTCAATTTAGATAACGCACACTGAGGATAAGTAATCTTTGCCTCTATACATCTGGTAATAAAGTTTATGACTTTACAACTGTCTAGCAAAGTGAAATCCCTTCAGTTTCAACATTTCAGGTCTGATAAGGAAAGTTAATGTTCATGTGAGGGTGTAATAGTTTTAACAATTTCAGATATGTCCCCGAAAAATTCTTTCAGCTCTTTTTTCCAGAACATGAAAACAATATCTTTTAATCTTTCAAGTAAGGACAAGTAAAAAACAATTAGTGATACAATCTATGTGATAATGTTTTCTTGCTGGACTTTGGCCTCATTCTCAGCAGTGATGTTTGACTTAGAGTCAAAGATTTAATCAGCGATGATGTAGAACATAACATGGGAGCGAGCTGTTTTGTTACTCCTGCTGGTTTTGAAAGTCAAATCTATGTGCTTTATGTCCCGAATATTGGACACATTGTTGTAGTTTCCTTCGTAGCTTATCATCAGAAACAATATTGATCATGTCTTTGTTCTTATTTTCAAAGCACTAATCACCAAACGTCACTTACAGAAGCTTTAAATGTTGGTCATACTGCAATGTTGATGAAACTCTGAAGCTGAAACATGTTTGTTTCTTTAAGCAAATGTCTCTCAAGCTTTTTTTTGTCTTGTGTACCCTTCAACCTTTTTTGTCATACCATGAGTTCCCCATCACTCATGCGTTCTGATGATTCTTTAAAAGTCAAACAGAACACAATTATTGAATAAACAACATTTCATTTCATCTCCTTAATTTGAAAATGTAATTCTGTGGCACTTTCTTCTTTGAACTCAAACATAAAAACAAACAATATTTTGCTCTGAAAATCAATAAAAGTGGAATCAAAATAATCAAAATAATCAACCTGCCTTAGTTTTATAGAATCCTTGTAACATTTACCACAAATGTTATTTTATTGAAGAAGTCCACTTCAAACAGGAATTTGAACTTAAAAAAAAACATTTTTCCGTGACTCTACATTCAAATCACATGTAAACATTTTCTTAGGGTTCACATTTTATCTCACCTGGTTCACATTTTGTCCCTCCATCTGTGACATCAAATTAATTTCCTATTTATGTGGATTTTTTTATATAAGTATAATTTTTACATACAAACATACAAAGCTGTCTTATATTCTAACACATCTATCATCATAAAAATCCTCTCAATAATAATCACAGAGATCACTAAGGATGAAGTCATGTCTTAAATATTAGGAATGTAACCTGCCTTTAAAAATAAAATGCTACTTAGACTAAAAGTTGTGTAGCAGATGTTAAGTGGTGTGTATTTGTTGTTGCCTGGATTGAAAATGACCCTAATTGGATGGAGAGCTTGAAATGGAAGCTGAACTGAAGCTGCTGCAACGAGCTTAAAGACTTTGATACAGGAAGCAGCTCGGTGTCAACAGGCCTGACCGACCGGCTGAAATCCTATTAAGAATTAGACTAAGAAGGAGCTGCATGACTCCTGTGACTTTGTCCTGCTCTTTGAGTATCATGATTCAATATTAACGACGTAAAACAGCAAAGAATATGAAGCCTTTGGCAATTTTTATGACACTTTGGTACCATACTATGCAGTAAAAGTGTGATAAAAGTGGGATATGTGAGAGTGCGACAAAGAAGACAGCAGCCAGGTCAGGTCAAAGCTTTATACAGCTATTTGGATTTAATTACAAATCGATAAAGAAACATTTTCATATCAACAGATACATACAGTAATCCAGTGATGGAAAAGGGTCTTTCTCACTCTCCAGGTAGTAACACCATTACAGGTTTTTATTTTTACAGCTACTGCACATCTTCTCCACGACACGTCTACAGAAACATTACAGCAGTGTGACCGTCTCTCATACAAAACAGCGTGACTTTTCCCTGGATGTCCGTGTGCTATGTCACTATGCAGCCGCCCTTGTCTCCCTTGTAGGGGTTCTTGTCATCGGGGACTCCTTTAATCAGGGGATCGTTTGGAAGAAGTCCCTCCACGAAAGCGATGGTGTCTGCACAGTTTGCACTCACCTGTTATGAAGGAAAAAAAACGAATAAGCAACTTTATCACCCAAATATTTCTCCACATAGAGTCAAGATGATATCATAAATGTACTCACTGGTGTCCTGGGTGTGCTAACTTCCTTCTTTAACTGCTCCAACTCCATTTTAAGGATTTCCTTATCGGACATATCCCGAGCCATCCTTGCTGTAAAAGAAAGTCAAGATGAAAAATCACAACCTGTACTCTTCTGATTCTTTCTCATTAAAGTGCTACAGCATCAAGTTCCTCTAAAAAGTATTGAATTTCAAAATCAGCCTCTTTAAATTATCAGCGTAAATCCAACAAAGATAGATTCATACCGGTTGAATGGCGGGGTCCTCAACAATCAGAAAAAAAGGTTTGGCTCCTAAGAGCTCATCGACTGTATTCCTTCCTCAAGTCCTGTCGCTTCTTCACTCTGACTGATCCGCTCTGTCCCACTGCTCTTCATCCAGGCTGATCCCCCCCCCCTGGTCGGCAGAGGATTGGCCCTGATGTCACCAATCCCCCGTGATGGGATTAAACGGACAGGAGCCATAACCCCTGAGCAGGAAGGAGGAGGTAAGACAGCATAGATCAATACAGATCTGCAGGAAGCATGAAGAGAAAGTGAGACACTGAAGCAGTTACTGACTCTAAACCAAGGCACACATCCCACTGTACAGCTTTCACTGAGTCAGATTGGTTCAATGGATCCCAAACTAGGAAAATAATGTCTTGCATGACTTAAAATGTAAACACATCTCTGAAAATCTAACATATGAAACTTACATGACTGAAACGTAAACATACGACAGAGGATATGAGCTAGACTTTAAAAAACAAAGTCAATTTAAAGGTTTATCTCATAAATCTACTCAAATAATCTCAGAAATTCACAAAAGTAGAGTTTATAGAGTCATAGATTTTCGAGAATAAAGTCACGAATGTTTGAGTATTCTGTTCTACTTTTTTAAAGCGGTAGACCCCAGTTGAAAATGTGCAAATTATCAATCACAAGTGAGTTGATGCATTTTGTGCAAGGTGAGATTTCTTTCTATTTATAACCAAACTATTTGAGAGCTTAACAGTCAAATTCATGCACCATAAATGCTCTGAAAAGACTTCGACACCTGCAAAATGTAACAAGACTTCCAATTTTTGTTGATTTAGTATATTTTTGGATGCCTGCACTGCAAAAACTGAAATCTCAGCAAGTGTTTATGTCTTTTTTTTAGTAAAAAAAAAATCTTTCGAGACTTAAAATGAGATACATTCACCAGATCAGTCTAAAAAAATGTCTTGTTTTTAGTTACATGAAGTCAATAATGTCTGAATTCTGTGTAATAGTAAAAAACAATCTGCGGATGGAAAAGGAAAATCTGCCCATCAATTTTCTTGACACATAAATAATGTATTGATTCTTTTTTCCACATCACAAGAAATTTTGACAACATTTCTGTCTTTAATAACTTGAAGTAAGACATCTTTCTGGACTGTTCCTGTGAATGTGGCTCATATCAAGACTAAAAGACTATTCTCACCAAAATAAGACATAAACACTTGCTTAGATTTTAGCATTTGCAGTGTGATTTTTTTTATGTCACTGCACAGTTTTTGATGGTCAGTTCTGGTTTACATAAGTACTGAGAGGCCTCATCCTCTGTCGCCCTCCACAACATGATCAAGCTCAGCTAAAGGATGTAGGCAAGTGACACAAAAACTGTTTGTTGATGTTGTAGCAGGAAAACAAGTGAAAGTGAAATTTCTGCACCTGAAAAGTGACGTAGATAAACTTTCCAGTCAACCTCATGTCTCTAATGCAAAATGTTTGAAGAAATTAAATTATTCCATTCTAATCACCTCCAACTGACATTTCATCTGAGACATGACACGGCCCTGATCCTTAACTAAACCTTCAGCAGGACTCACACTAAGCCTTTTTCAGGATCTGGGTTAGTCTCATCTACTGGAGATTAACACCAGGTACGTCACTGTCGTTATGAGGGACGAGTAAGTGTGACTGATCACCTGATGAAAAACTTCCACTCATTCTGATTCGTCATACATGAGCTTTGTGTTTGAGCTACTTTTTACAGACTGAGTACAAACAGTGTTTCACTGGCACTGATTTGTGTGGGGCTTATAAAAATATACTTTCAGAGGTTTTTAAGGGGTTGCAACATTCTGGTTTAGTCTTGTAATTAAAAAGAAGAACAAACTACTTCATGTGTTTGGATGTAAAAATTTCAGCAGATGTTTCATTTGTTTTAAGTTTGTGAGTTTCCCAAACTGACACCTCATCATTTCATTTATATCTTTTATATTTACCCCTGTGTATATAATGCTTAGAATTAAACTTAATTTCAGAAAACCATTGGACACTTGGGCTGCCTTTAATGCAAATCTAGAATCACATTTCCTTCAGTAAAAAGGAAGAATTGGTCTGTTTTGACTGATTTACAGCTTAAAGTGACTGTGAGGACAATCAGTATGAAGCGACTCCCTCTGACCAGAGGACTTGCACACGTCCCAATGTTTGTGTTTTCAAAGTGAAAGTCAACTTTATTTTCTGGATACAACACGATGAGGTTCATCAACATTTACATAAAGCTATTGTCTGAAACATGAAAACATGCAAACTTTGTAAGTCTGTAACATAGTTAAGTACCCTGCTATATGTAGCGCTACTCACAGCCTGGTTATGTCCTACCAGTGCTCATCTACCAACTGCAACCTCCAACTCCATCCTTTGAGTTTTTAAACAAACATATTATTAGAAATTAACTTTGTCATTAATTTTGGCAAAAGAAAAACCCATAACATTCCCTTTCGGCTACTCACGACTGATTTTTGCCCATTTTAGTTCCTTTTTTTCATCACTTTTGGAACATTTTTTTGCTACCTTATGACAATTTTTTAAAAATGTATCCCTACTTTCTTACCATTTTTTCTTGCATTAGGCTTTTTTTTTTTTTTAACCACTTTTTACATTTTTTTTTGTCTCCTTTTTCTGCTTTGTTGCTGCTTTCTGATAATTTTCTATGATAATTTTTGTTGGTTTTTGACTTTTCGCTTTTTTTCCACTACTATTGGACCATCATTTTGTTACTTTCTGAGTATTTTTTTTAAAGTGTTTGCCATTTTTTTTTTTGCCAATTTTTGCTGCTTCTTGACCATCTTTGCCACCATAAACTTATTCTTTATTGCTGCTTCTTGACATTCTTGCCATTTTTACCACTTAGGTTGTTTGTCTTGCAAGGTTAAGTGTCAACAATTTGGCTCATTTGTTGGGCATGGTTGAGTAACACTGGTGTAGAGCAGGGGTTCCCAAACTTTCCCGCCCGTGACCCCCAAAATAGCAGCGTTAGGGACTGGTGACCCCCTGCTGTGGTACAACACTAATAGGACAATCCAAAAACAGACAAAAACCAACAAAACCCTCCCTGAGGATACTTAATTTAACTGATCGATAGAAAATTTACAGACTAATGTGCACTTTGCTGAGTTCACGGCATCAAACTTGAACAAAGAAATGTGAAAAACAGATAAAACATTTTCTGTTTGCATAATTTTATATTATCTATCACCCCAATTTTTGCTTTTATTCCCACAATAATGGATAAAATGTTCATGATCATAGTTTTCGATTTTGGGACACATTCCATGACCCCCTATCAATGTCTCGCGACCCCCCAAAGGGTCCCGACCCCCACTTTGAGAACCACTGGTGTAGAGCATAACACATCTACTGGAAAATGTATCTGATTATTCTGACAGGTTAAAGAAATATTGCACTGAATATTGTAACAGTATCGTAACAGTAGCATTGAAACAAATGGGTCAAAGTTTTAGAAAAAGATGTATCATTCGTCTACACGGCTGAAACGTGTCGTCTACATATGAGGTTTTCGAAGGTTAAACGTCTCATGAACCGTCGAGAAAATATAAAACGCCAACCACATGCAAGATACAGCTTCCACTTTAAGATTTCTGTAATAATCTACTGTGTCCCCTAGGCGGCGCTCTTGTATTTTTATATTGTTGCCTCTATGGATGCCTCCGCTTCTCTGAACAAGAATGACCCGCCCATTTCGTTCCGTCAGCCAATCGGTGGACGCTTTCCTTGAGTAGATATACTTTTCAAAGTAAGAGCCTGTACGTTTCGACCCCGTTTACGTTCTCCACTGTGTGAAGATGAAAACTCTTATTTTGAAGTCCGTAAGTTCTGAGTGCAGTGCGGTGTCGCTGGCAGCTCAGCAGCCATGGCAGCTCCCAGCAGGAAACAAACGTTACGGTTTCTGAGCCAGTTTGGAGCATTTATCTTAACCCGGTTCGGGTTTTGGAACTGTTTCAGTATGCTGATGCTGTTTGCTGAACGAGCGGACTCGAAAAGGTAAGAAACTAATAAAAATAGACTTTTTAAGTAGCTACTTTAGCGAGGCTGCTAACGGCGAGCTAACATCCTTACTGCCTAAATAAACTTCATTATCAGGATGAAAGATTTAATTTATTCATTAATGCTGACGGACTGTGTAGTATAAGTGCTGCTGTTTTTATTGTATTATAGGAACAACTGACAGAGATAGAAGTTGTATGAATGACAGGTTTTAACCTCAAGGCAGAAAGTTGCAGCCATCTGGAGCAGTTTAAAATAAAGATGAGAGGATATTTTTAGATTCCTCTCTAATTTTTCTAAGGGCTGCAATTATTTCCAGTTAGAAAGAAAGAGTGGTTTTAATCTTCTGTGTACACTGTGGGTGTTTTGTTTCAGTCTGTGGTGGGCAGGTCTTGCTTTGAGACAACCACACCCTCTGAAGTTATCCTGTCATTATGGCAACTTGGCTGGGATTGACAGAATTAAGAAACCAGCATATCACTCTAATTCTTAGTCTTCTCTTTTCTTTTTTTCTGTATATGTAGATCAGAGTTAATAATATATGATAGCTGATCAAAAATTGCTCATTGCTTTGTAATTTGTTCCCATTGTCAGGAAACCAGACATCCATGTGCCGTACCTGTATGTCGACATGGGCGCTGCAGTTCTCTGTGCCAGCTTCATGTCATTCGGGGTAAAGAGGAGATGGTTTGCAATGGCCGCCGCCATCCAGCTTGCTGTCAGCACCTACGCATCATATATCGGAGAACAGGTTTACTATGGAGACTGGTTAAAGGTGTGTCAGACAAGTTTTCAACACTACAATGTGTTCTTGAACTCAGCTGAGTCTTCTTTTGTTACAAGAAATAACTTTTATGTAAGCCCTTAAAAGCCATTTGCATTGTTTTCTGGAGATAACGACTTATTTTTCTCTTTGTTGCAAGAAAACACAACTTAATAACAACATAAAACTTTTACTCTACCCATCCTTAAACTCTACTTTGGTAATACTGGGGTCATATTCTCTGAAATTCAATTGAGCAAGAACTTTCTGATGCCTTTTGACATATTTCATTAATTAACAGGGATTTTCACGACAGAAAAGATTTGATTTTCACTGAAGCATCAGTCATTTGCCGAGAGAACCTGTATTTCCATGGTGCCACTGAATGCATCTCAGACACAGCTCTGTAACGGTTTGTCTATATGTGCAGCAGAATTTAAAGCCTGGATAGTGTGACTGCATTTATCTGACACACAGTTAAATGCAGTTGAATAGAAGGATGGGTGGCACAAGAAATTAACTTGATATCTTGGGAAAACAACCTCTATTGTCTTGAGGGGACACAGCAAATTTATTTTAGAAAATCATGTCTTGTTTTGTAGTTGGAATAGTAATTGCAGATCTGTGACACACATGACTTTGTTGGTGTTAAGCCTGATCTGTGTTCTCCTGCAGGTCAGGATGTACTCCAGGTCTCTGGCCATCATCGGAGGTTTCCTGATTCTGGCCAGCGGAGCAGGAGAGGTTTACAGACAGAAAGCTCGCAGCAGATCTCTGCAGTCCACAGGACAAGTCTTTCTGGGAGTTTACCTCATCTGCCTGGTGAGTCCTCTTTCTGTTTTCAGATTTCCCAGCCGTGGTTATTGGAAAAGCTTCTTGAAATGTCACCAAATCTAAACAGTTTCGATCATCAAAGACAGTCAAACTTAACCCCAGAACACTTGTCACTTAAAAAAAGTCGCACCATCACAATCGTTGGGTACATTTTCCTTGATATAAAAAAACTCAATGAAAAATATTTCTCATCAAAGTAGAGCAATACATGACAAAGTGAAGAACTCTTCTTTTACTTTAACTTAAATTTAGTCTCATAAAATGAACCGGTTTTTGCTACTTTTGGACTCTTTTTGCTACTTTCTTACTATTCACCAAATTTCCTTTCGCTTTTTGCCCCTTTTACCCTTTTATTTTTCTTCTCGGTCATTATTTCCACATTGAACTTCGTCATATTGCTACTTCTTGTTTATTTTTGGCCACTTTTCACCCATTGTTGCTGCTCTTTGACCATAATTTCCACCTCAAAGTTATTTTGATGGCTACTTCTTGCTTTTTTCGACACTTTTTTACTATTTTTTGCGACTTCTTGACCATTTTTGACACCTCAAACTTACTTTTGTTGTTACTTCTGGGCGTTTTTTTTTTCCACGTTTCACCAATTTTTGCTGCTCTTTGACCATTGATTCCACCACAGACTTTTTTTAATTGCTACATATTGCTGTTTTTATCCATTTTTAATCAATTTTTACTGCTTTTTAGCCATTATTTACATCTCAAAGTTCTTTTTAACTACCCAATGAAAAATACTTGTCATCAGACTAAAGAACTTTTCTTTCCTCTCAATGTATTGAGTCCCATAAAATGAAAAAAGTATCATTAGCAGATGCAAAAGTAAGGCTCTAAAATCAAAAAATGAGGTGAAAATCAGGTGAAAATACAAAAATATTGTAAGAAAAGTAAACTCAAGCCAAGAACTTTTTCTTTGGTTTACACAGTCCTTGGACATGTGAGCCTTCTCAGAAAATTTTACTTTTTTCACCCAGAATGTCACCCAGTAATGGTGATCTAGGGTTGAGATTTAATTCTATGTTCATGAAATGAAACATGACCTGATGAAAACTTTCATCACACTGGTGTAAACTCGAACCAGAGCGTTTCAGTTCATCTTGAATGATGTAGTCCCATTTTCTGCCACTAGGTGTACTCCCTCCAGCACAGCAAAGAGGACCAGCAGGCTTATCTGAACCACATCGTTGGAGGAGAGATCACTCTGATGCTGCTGGAGGTTCTGTTCGGGGTTCTGGCTCTGGCTTTTCTCTCCGGCTGCTACATCCGTCTGGCGGCTCAGATCCTGTCCACCGTCCTCCCTCTGGTCATCCTGCTCATCGACGGGAACCTGGGCTACTGGCACAACTCGCGTAAGGTGGAGTTCTGGAATCAGCTGAAGCTGATCGGACACAACGTGGGCATTTTCGGCGCCGTGCTGATCCTCGCCACAGACGGATGAACCCTCAGGCTCCCGCTGAAAACTTTTACGGGCCGAGTTTGAGGAACTTTGTGTCACAAAGCTGGCAGTGATCTCTCAGGATTCAAACACTCTAAGCAGAGACTGTTGGATGTTTGCAGCGTTGATTGTTTCGCCTCGCAGTTGGTTATCGCGGCTTTCGCAAGTAAAAGACGACAGGCTTTCTTTTGCAATGTAATAATTTATTCAGATCTTGTTTACATTTTTGTCTCTGTTTGTCTTTGAAACATGACACTGAGTATTAAAAGTTTTTACCTGCAAGGTATTTGACTCCAAATTGAAAGTCTTAAACAGTTTGTTGATGTTTTACAGAGTTTTGTTGAAACATTTTAATAATAAAGGGAAATGACATCGAGCTCATGTGGTACAGCGTGTGTATTAAAGTGTTTCTGAGTCTTCAAAAGTCAAACAGGTTAAAAATCTGGATGCCTTTAATAAATTGTATTGGTAAAATATGGTTCTTTAATTACTCAAAGGTTTCAGCTTTGAAGTGTACAGGATTATACAGATATACTCAATTACACAAGTTATTTCTGTCTCTATCTCAGTGTTTCGTCCTGTTAAAAAAGCCCAATAAACTTAATTCAGCAGCAAAGTACTTTCAAAATAAAAGAGAGAAAAAGGATTTCAAACCAAAGAAATAACAGCCTATTAAAAACAGACAGTGTGCTAATACATGTCAATTTCAGGATCATTTAAGTAACTTTAAAGTAATTTGTACAGCTAAAAACAACTTTCCCTCAGTTCTGACTGTGAACAAAGTGTAGGACTGAATTTCACAAATTTTGCTTCACCTTAAACATATTTTTATTGCTGTTTCTTGCTGCCTCTGCCACTTTTTCCTATTCTTGCTGCCTTTGACAATTATTTCCTCCATAAACTTTTCTTTTTTGTTGCCAAATCATTGTTTTTTTCCCCACTTCATTCTCTCTTTTTTTTTTTTTTTAACGTCGAAAATCCACTAAAACAAAGATGGAAAACTGATAAAAGGTCCAAAGGAGAGTGAAATTCCGGGGAAAAGTGGTTAAAACGACGAAAAACTGGTAAAAAAAGTGGAAGTTGGGTAAAATGACGCTGAAAAACGACCTAAAAAAAAAAAAAAAACGGTGAAAAGTGGTGAACCTAACAAAGAGAACGTTTCCATAAATTTTGTAACAGGTTGCCTCTTTTTTGAGCAGGGTTGCGTAACACTGGTGCAGAGAATAAAACATCTATTGTAAAAAAATAAATTGTGTCATGTTCTGACACATTTGTGGGGAAAGAAAAATTGCTCTGTCTGCAATTAGAACATTTCAAGAGGCCATATTACAGTTTAATATGATTTGGGATAAACTGCCCAGCCCTACTTCAGCCAACTTACCCACATTTAAATTAACACGAACTTCAACATTTTCACTCAGGGTAAAACTTAACACCTGTTTTTTTTTTAACTTATATTCCTAACAGATACAGGAAACAATAGAAGCATCTTCTCAGGGTTGTACTGAGCATTTTCTCTGCTGAAATTCCTCTTTCTCTGCCTCTGCATCGTTTGCAGACTGATTGTTCTTCCTGTTGTGCTCGGCTTTCACCAGGGCGCCAATCACAGCGAGCAGCACGGTGATGGTGATGACCAGCACCGTCGCCGTCTCGGCCACGCACAGCTGACTGTCCAGAGACGCCAGGGAGCTCCCGGCCTGCTGAGGAGGAGCGTGACACACGATGTCCCTGTAGTCGTACACGCGCAGACGTCTGACCTGCTGGATCTTGTTGAAGATGCGCTGCAGCTCGCAGTCGCAGATCCACGGGTTGGATGACATCATGAGGTGGGTGGTGGTGGTCTGCAGCTTTAAGAAGGTCTTAAACCTGATGCGCTCCAGCTGGTTCCCCTGTAAACTCAGCAGAGTGAGACTCCTCAGAGGAGCCAGAGCTTCGGTCTCAATGACTGAGATGTTGTTGTGTCCGAGCAGCAGCCGCTCCAGACTCTGCTGTCGGCTCAGGAGTCCGTCTGTCAGCACGTTCAGGCGGTTTCCCTCCAGGCTGAGGAGGCTCAGCACAGACAGTTTACTGAAAGCTCTGACATCAATCACCCTGATGCAGTTATGACTGAGGTCCAGCTTCCTCAGGTTTTCCAGTTCAGCCAGAGAGGAAGAGTCCAGGCTCTGCAGCAGGTTGTGGTCCAGCCTGAGCTGCTGCAGAGAGGAAAGACTCTGGGAAAAGTCCTGAGGGAGCAGCTGCAGACGGTTAAAACTCAGGTCCAGTCTCTCCAAGTAGTGGAGTGAAAAGAAAGACTGAAACAGAGAAAAATCACTGATCAGGAGATCTGAGAGTTTATTACAAACAGAGAGATCCAGGAACAAGGAACAAACATTTATATTTCATTGTGTAAAATATTGGATTCTTGTCAGAGTTTGAAAAAAATCAAAATTTGGGGAAAAAATCAAGGCTAACCCCTTATATTTTTGTCCAAAATTTGAAAGAAAAACAAGGCTTTCCACCTATATTTTTGTCAGATTTTAAGGAAAAAAACAAGGCTTTCCCCTTATTTTTCTGTCAAAATTTTGGGGAAAAAACGAGACTTTCCCCTTATTTTTCTGACAAAATTTTAGGAAAAAAACAAGGCTTTCCCCTTATTTTTCTGTCAAAATTTTGGGAAAAAAACAAGGCTTTCCCCTTATTTTTCCGTCAAAAATTTGGAAAAAAACAAGGCTTTTCTCTCAAATTTTTGTCAGATTTTTGGGAAAAAAACGAGGCTTTCTCCTAATATTTTTGTCAGATTTCCGGGAAAAAAACAAGGCTTTCCCCTTATTCTTTTGTCAGATTTTTAGGAAAAAAACGAGGTTTCCCCTTATTTTTTTGTCAGATTTTTAGGAAAAAAACAAGGCTTTCCCCTTATATTTTTGTCAGATTTTAAGGAAAAAACAGGCTTTCCCCTTATTTTTCTGTCAGATTTTTAGGAAAAAAACGAGGTTTTCCCCTTATTTTTCTGTAAAATTTTGGAAAAAAAACGAGGCTTTCCCCTTATTTTTCTGTCAAATTTTGGAAAAAAATGAGGTTTTCACCTTATATTTTGTCAGATTTTTAGGAAAAAAACAAGGCTTTCCACGTATTTTTCTGTCAACATTTTGGGAAAAAAACGAGGCTTTCCCCTTATTTTTCCGTTAAAAAATTTGGAAAAAAACGAGGTTTTCCCCTTAATTTTCTGTCAAATTTTGGAAAAAACAAGGTTTTCCCCTTATTTTTTTGTCAGATTTTTGGGAAAAAAACGAGGCTTTCCCTTTATTTTTCTGACAAAATTTTAGGAAAAAAACAAGGCTTTCCCCTTATTTTTCTGTCAAAATTTTGGGAAAAAAACAAGGCTTTCCCCTTATTTTTCCGTCAAAAATTTGGAAAAAACAAGGCTTTTCTCTCAAATTTTTGTCAGATTTTTGGGAAAAAAACGAGGCTTTCTCCTAATATTTTTGTCAGATTTCCGGGAAAAAAACATCCGAAAGGGGAATAAAAAGACAGTTTTTAAACCTTTTTTGTTCCGAAAAGAGAGTTTAAAAACAGTCTAAAAACCCTTTTGTTGCTCCGAAAGGGGAATAAATTCTGTCAAATTTTTGGGAAAAAAACGAGGCTTTCCCCTTATTTTTCTGTCAAAAATTTGGAAAAAACAAGGCTTTTCTCTCAAATATTTGTCAGATTTTGAGAAAAAAAACGAGGCTTTCCCCTTATTTTTCTGTCAAAAATTTGGAAAAAAACGAGGCTTTCCCCTTATTTTTCTGTCAAATTTAGGAAAAAAACAAGGCTTCCCCCTTACTTTTTTGTCAGATTTTTAGGAAAAAACAAGGCTTTCCCCATTTTTTTGTCAGATTTTTAGGAAAAAAACGAGGTTTTCCCCTTATTTTTCTGTCAAATTTTGGAAAAAAAACAAGGTTTTCCCCTTATTTTTCTGTCAAATTTTGGAAAAAAAACGAGGTTTTCCCGTTATTTTTCTGTCAAATTTTGGAAAAAAAACTAGGTTTTCCCAATATATTTCTGTCAAATTTTGGAAAAAAACAAGGCTTCCCCCTTATTTTTTTGTCAAAATTTTGGAAAGAAAACAAGGCTTTCCCCTTATTTTTCTGTCAGATTTTTAGGAAAAAAACAAGGCTTTCCCCTCATTTTTTTGTCAGATTTTTGGAAAGAAAACAAGGCTTTCCCCTTATTTTTCTGTCAAAAATTTGGAAAAAACAAGGCTTTCCTCTCAAATTTTTGTCAGATTTTTGGGAAAAAAACGAGGCTTTCCCTTTATTTTTCTGACAAAATTTTAGGAAAAAAACAAGGCTTTCCCCTTATTTTTCTGTCAAAATTTTGGGAAAAAAACAAGGCTTTCCCCTTATTTTTCCGTCAAAAATTTGGATTTTTTGTTCCGAAAAGAGAGTTTAAAAACAGTCTAAAAACCCTTTTTTTGCTCCGAAAGAGGATTATAAAAACAGTCTAAAGGCCCTTTTTTTGTTCCGAAAGGGGAATAAAAAGACAGTTTTTAAACCTTTTTTGTTCCGAAAAGAGAGTTTAAAAACAGTCTAAAAACCCTTTTGTTGCTCCGAAAGGGGAATAAATTCTGTCAAATTTTTGGGAAAAAAACGAGGCTTTCCCCTTATTTTTCTGTCAAAAATTTGGAAAAAACAAGGCTTTTCTCTCAAATTTTTGTCAGATTTTTGGGAAAACAACGAGGCTTTCCCCTTATTTTTCTGTCAAATTTTTGGGAAAAAAACGAGGCTTTCCCCTTATTTTTCTGTCAAAAATTTGGAAAAAAACAAGGCTTTTCTCTCAAATTTTTGTCAGATTTTTGGGAAAAAAACGAGGCTTTCTCCTAATATTTTTGTCAGATTTCCGGGAAAAAAACAAGGCTTTCCCCTTATTTTTCTGTCAAAAATTTGGAAAAAACAAGGCTTTTCTCTCAAATGTTTGTCAGATTTTTGGGAAAACAACGAGGCTTTCCCCTTATTTTTCTGTCAAATTTTTGGGAAAAAAACGAGGCTTTCCCCTTATTTTTCTGTCAAAAATTTGGAAAAAACAAGGCTTTTCTCTCAAATATTTGTCAGATTTTGAGAAAAAAAACGAGGCTTTCCCCTTATTTTTCTGTCAAAAATTTGGAAAAAAACGAGGTTTTCCCCTTATTTTTCTGTCAAATTTAGGAAAAAAACAAGGCTTCCCCCTTACTTTTTTGTCAGATTTTTAGGAAAAAACAAGGCTTTCCCCTTATTTTTCTGTCAGATTTTTAGGAAAAAAACAAGGCTTTCCCCTCATTTTTTTGTCAGATTTTTAGGAAAAAACAAGGCTTTCCCCTCATTTTTTGGTCAGATTTTTAGGAAAAAACAAGGCTTTCCCCTTATTTTTTTGTCAGATTTTTAGGAAAAAAACGAGGTTTTCCCCTTATTTTTCTGTCAAATTTTGGAAAAAAAACGAGGTTTTCCCCTTATTTTTCTGTCAAATTTTGGAAAAAAACAAGGCTTCCCCCTTATTTTTTTGTCAAAATTTTGGAAAAAAACAAGGCTTTCCCCTCATTTTTCTGTCAGATTTTTAGGAAAAAAACAAGGCTTTCCCCTCATTTTTTTGTCAGATTTTTAGGAAAAAAACAAGGCTTTCCCCTTATTTTTCTGTCAAATTGTCGGAAAAAAACAAGGCTTTCCCCCTATTTTTTTGTCAGATTTTTAGGAAAAAAACAAGGCTTTCCCCTTATTTTTTTTTTGTTTTTACACTTTAATTTTGTCAGAGATTTGGCAGAAAAACAAGGCTAATCCCTTAAGTTTTGTCACAATTTCTGGAAAAAAAATCAAGGATTTCCTCTTATATTTTGTCAAAAGTTTAAAAAGAAAACCCAAACGCTAAACTCTTTATTTTTTGCAGTAATTAAAAACACAAAACAAATGCCTTTTCAATTTTAACATAATGAAAAAAAAACCATCCAAAGCTAACCTGTCAAATTTCTGTCAAAAATTTGAAAAAAAAAATGCAAAAACACACCAGGGACACTAATTAGGAACATACATTGATACCCAAAGGATTTATTACATGAAATGAAACACTTTACGGTGGTTAAAAAAAAACTTAAAAAACACATGAGGGGCTGTCACATGTTGCTGTCAAATTTTCTGAAATGTTTGACCATTTGAAGCCAATTAAATCAAGTATAATAAAACAGTATTCTGGATAAAGCCTGCGGTCTTAAACCTTTGTTTTTCCTTTTTTAAAATTCTATAAAAAAAATTAAGTGCTCCTCTTCATGAATTAGTTACATAACCATTTTCCTGGATTTGTCTGTTGCTCTGCTTCTACCGTTGTCAGCTCAGATGGTGATTTACAGATTATTGAGTATTTTTTCAGCCCTTTGATGCTCTTCTTACCCCCTGAAAACAAACGGAGTAAAACAAAATAAACGTTTTTTCCTTGCTCTGTACCTGTGGCTGCAGGCTGTGGATGCTGTTGTTGGACATGAGCAGGATCTTCAGAGACCACAGCCCCATGAAGGATCTGCTGTGCACCTCCGTCAGCCTGTTCCCGCCTAAATCCATCATCCAGGTGCCATGAGGGACAGAGGGGGGGACGCGCACCAGACCACAGGAGTGACAGTCCACCAGAGACGAGGACTCGAAGCAGAGGCAGTGAGGAGGACACGGCCTGGAGCCGAAGGACGAGTTCAGGAGAATCAAAGCGAAGACGGTGAATCCGCTCAGACGCATCTTTGCTCTAAAACTCATCTCTGCTCAAACTCATCGTGAAGTTTCTCTCAGAAAAAACAGTTTCAGCGTCATATTCCTGCTGTCGTTTCAGTAAACTCTCCCTGCGCTGAGCAGACGCTGAATATTCATGAGTGGAGCAGGATTATGGGCTTAGACAGATAATCACAAAATATAAACATTTCAGGGGAACAACCTGGTCGGTCTTGGACTGAATCCTAAAACCAGGATTAACATCTGCTGCTAAATTTAGACACTTAAAGCTTTTTTCTTTTTTAGAGGAAGCACTTACTCTGAGTTTGAATCTCTGCAGCATAAAAGCCAAATATTTAGATTTTTTATAACTGCATTTTCCAATAACTTAGCATCTCACTTTATAACCATGTGGGGTCAATTTTAGCCTGGTAAAAAAAAAAAACTCAAAAACTAAAACATTAAGTCGACGTTATGTGCGTGATTTTGTCGAGTCAGGATGAAATCAGTTACATAAAAAGACTAAAACATTATCAGCTTTAATTTTCTGGCAAAAAATTGTGTATTTCATCCTAGAAAAGTGTCGTATTAACACAAAAACATCAGTGACAGTTTCTACATTTCTACATATAATGATGTTAGTTTGTTTTTGCATGAAAACAGGATTAAATTTAGTGATATGATACAAATTATGCTTTTAATTTACCCCGATCTTTTAGGAAATTAAGAGCTAAAGTCAGTTATTAGTAAGTAATAAATGCATAAAATAAGTATCTTTTTTCTTATTGGTTCAAATATAATTAATTAACCTTTAGGTGCAAAAATATGGAAAAAGAATTAAGACTTCAGCTTTGATTTCTTAGCTAAAGTGATCCCATTTTTGTATTTAATGCTAAAAATGTCTTTTCCACATTTAAAAAAAACTTCAGTTACAGTTCTGAATGTTTGTTTTTGCATGAAAATAGGATTAAAATTAAATCTGCTCTGATATTTTATCAAATTAAGAGCTGAAGTCAGTAATAAATAATGAATCCATAATCTAATCTTTTTTTTTCTTGATTGAAAAGTCTTAAAACCACAAAATATAAGTGCAATCAACCACCATTAAAACCTTACATCTGCCCAAAGTTTGAATGCACTTTCACCAAAAAGCAAAATAATCATTCCTGTAAACTCTCTCGTTGAATTTTGTCAGTAAAACACACATTTAAGCAAAGTTCCTGTGCTGAGGATTTGCCGTGCGGCGCTTTTTAGCACTCAGGAGCAGCAGTAAATACCATCAAGCAGCTTTAGAGAATCCAGAGGCTTAAAACATTTAAATAATTATTTTGAGCAGTGGTGGTTTCAGTTTTCTGTCGTTAGTTTTTTCAGAGACGCATCAGTCTGATCCCTGACGGTGACGACTCTGAGGTGAAGTCGAGTTTAAGCGGAACATCCCACAGTTTACACACATCATCAGGAAAACCTCCTGTTTCTGAGTGAGATCGTTTACCAGGACTGGAAAAAGTTGTTGAAAGTTACAGTCAGAATTTTTGTTACTTTTATTTTAGAAAATGTCCTTTAAAGTGTGGCATTTCAAGTCACATTTTGTTTTTAAAATACAGAAAATACAGACAGTAGAACATGGATACAGCAAAAAAAGGAAACAATGACAGAAAATAAAGCTAACAAGCCTTTCTGACTGCTCTAGTTTTCTCTTTTTGAAATGGAACTGAAGGCAAAGGAAGGAGGGCGGAAAAAGAAAAGGTTTCAGGGGGAGGAGGGAGGAGTGGGGGCAGAATGAGACGAGTTAGTTAAGGAAACTATGGTTGCTTTATGGTTCATGTTTAAATTATTCTTTATAAAGTCTAATTTAAGATTTAATCTTTCCTCTTTCTTTTTTGTCTTTTTCATTTAATGGTATTTTGATCTTCTGGATCCAGGGCCCTCAGCGCTCCTCCTTGTGGTCTCAGACTGAGGACAAGGAATGCCGACTTAGTCTGGCAGTGGGAACAAAACCACCGACGTCGCCTTCCCCGGCCGACCCACGCTGCCAACTCAAGAAGATAAAGTGGAGTCCTTCTGTGTTTGCTGTGCTTGTGAACGTTGCATGGACTTCTGACTTTCCAAGTCTCTAAAATGTTTCTCAACCTGCCGAGACAAACGGAGACGAGGGTGAACAACACGAACAAAAACAGAGAAGAGAACAACAACTTACAACAAGGGACTTGAGTCAATAATAACAATAATATCTAAGGAAGAGTTTTGACGAGATTTTATTTAGATTACAATTCTTTTTCGATTCCTCTTGTGGATTTTCTTTGTACATTCACTGCGTCAACATTTCATTGAGTTTATACAAATATAAATTCGGAAACTGGATTTAAATATCTCAGGCTGTAAATAAATAAAAATACGTAAAAACTGAGCCGGTGACGTCATTGTAGTGTTTTACTGACTGCATTAGGCCGCCTAACAATGCTGTGAGTTGTTTGGAACCTTGAACTTGCCGTAGTTTGGCTGAAATCAGTCATGAGCCTTTTAACATTTACCTGTTTTTATTTTAAAATTTTAGAGTTTTAAGTATTTTTCCCAAAAAGTTACTGAGTGATCATTTTCTGTGATCGAACTTGAAATTCTGTTATAAAACCAAAAAAGAAAAAACGCTGACTTATCAAAGCAATTTTCCTTTAAAAAAATTAAACTCAGGTTATGTTTCTTATGTTTTTTTATTTTCTGTGGTACATTAGGTATTGAAACTCTATTCTGCCAGTTGAAAATAAATATAAAAACTTGGGTTTATTTTTGTTTTTTCCTCATATTAAGTCAAGATTTTGAGAAAAAGTCAAAATTCTGAGATAAAAAGTCAACAGTCTGAGACAAAATAATTAAGTCTAAGTAATAAGGGAAGTCAATATTTAGAGATAAAAGCTAAAAATTTGCAATGAAGACAAAATGTTAATGACATGAAGTCAAAATAATGAAAAAAAAGTTAGATTTTTCGGATAAATGGTCAAAAACTATAACGAAAAAGGCAAAATTTCAAGATTAAGGGTCTAAATTTATTGATTATAAGTTGGATTTTTGAGATTTATCTCATTTATTTAATTATCTCAAAATTTTGACCTAATATTGGCTCAAAGATCACAACAAATCCAGTTTTACATTTTTTAAATTTATGACTGGTGGCAATGGGTTTCTATAATTTGGTGATGTTTAACATGTTGGCTGTATTAAATATGAATCTCTTGTGGGATAGTAATGTACATTTCTTTGTGTTTAGTTTTACAGCTTCTTCAGTGAAACTTCAAGCAGAAAATCCTGAATAAGAGTTTTCTTGAGAAACTGTCATTTATCTGCGAAACTAAATTAACTAAAGGATTGATAAGAGAATCGTTAAGCAAAGTGGTTAAATGATGTTCATGGATTAAATCATCTGTTGTTGATTCTTAACAGGAATCAGTTTTTGATTCTCATCTCTAAAACTTATGTCTTTCAAAATAGAAACACAAGTTAAAATGGAAGAAATGATGAAATCTTTCCCTCTACAGTTTTTAAAGTGAGTCTAAAGCAAACGACCTTCATTCATGATTTTATCAGTTGTGTGTAAATTCCTCTTCACTCAGTCTGTGATTCAGAGCTCGAACTTCTCTAAGTTTTCTTGAGAAACTCTTGGAATAACACGACGACTCTGCTCAGCTCAGACTGATAATTGACCGACTGTTAAAACAAACCCTCACATTAAACGAGAGGATTGAAAGTCTGAAAGAAGCAACAGTTTGGCTCGATCAGATTTCTGCGCGTCTTACTTATCTGCATCTCGAGCGGCAAATCATGTCAGCGACGTTTGAACACGCTGTCACGGCGTCATTAGAACTTATTTATGATCCTGAGGCACAAACAAAGTTCATCCACTCGAGCCTGAGCTTCGTTTGGCCTTTACTGCTTTATAAGTTAGCGGCAGGTGCAACAAAGAGGAGGGGGGAGGGGGCTGAAGGACAAACAGCAGCACATGCTAGAATAAAGCTAAACTCAACCACGACACAGACACTAAACATTTATTCTCTGTTTCAATGGTCACTGTTTCATATTTAAAAAAACAAAAAAAGTCATACTTACTATTTTGCGTACATGACTTAAAGCGCTTCCCTCTTTGCCTTTGCAGTTCTCAACCTGGTAAGGCGGCGAGATTACAACGTCGTCCATCACAATAATGTTCTTCTCCTGCCATTTACAGTCTTTGATGCTGCAAAGAAAAAGAAAAGGAGAAATCGTTTTATTATCTGCAGCTTTGAGGAGATTTATTAGCTCAGGAAACACTTCAACATGAATAAAGAGACATGAAACAGCACAGAGAAAGTAGAAGCCAAAATAAATTCTGTTTCACATCATTGAGTTGATGACATCACTGCTTGGACACGTTACGTCGGTTAAATGTGGTTTTTCCTTTTTTTGTGACTTATTCTGTGTGATAACAGTTCTACATTTTTCATTGACCATCATTTCACTTATTTTTTTACCTCATTATCTCTTATCTGCTTGTTGCTCCTTTAGGATTTGGATTTTTTCACCTCATTCTCTTCCAGCTCTCCACAACAACAACAAACTACATAAGCTTAAGAATCAAGATCTAGATTTTAAGCCATATTTTGTAGCCCTAGTTTCTCTCTATTTAGTCAAAGACACAAATTAAAGGTCCAACAATGTGCAGTAACAGTAGTTTACTACTTCAATACTGAAAATAAATTCATAGAAGTGTGTTGAGTCATCAGGCTGGTGTGTAGGTTTTTGTCACGTACGGTGGAAACAAGTCAGAGTGAAACTTTGTGTCACAAAATGTTATGAACTACTTGAAACAGCAGAAGAGGAAACTGAATGAGACTCAATGTGACGTAAGTGACTGAAACAGAAGAGTTTTTTTCCCGTGAAATGAAACAGAAAAGTTACAGTTATCTTGAAAATAAATGAGGGTTATTGAATCAAGCTGCTAACTCTGAGTAAAGTTACTGCTTGAATGTGAGTTTCCCTGTTTCTCTGTCTACATGAGTCTGGTTCTGTCCGAGGTTTCTGCTCATTAAAGGGTTAAGATGAGATCAGACTTATGGCACTTTTCCACGATACAATTCCAGCTCATCTCTACTCGGTTTGGTTACCTTTTCCTCTAGCCCGACTACAGACTCACGGTGGGCGTGGATCTTATAACACAGCTGCGCTAAAGTGCTGCGCAGAAGTGCGTGCATGTTCATCTATAACGCGACACAAACATAATTTTGTACTAACATATGTGCCACCGTGGTCTTTAAAGGAAAAAAAAAAGCTTTCAAGAGATTTCATTAAAGTAATACAGCGACTCAATGTTGGTCGTCATGACAACAGAGGTAAACAACAGCCTTGTGCTGCTGCACGCGGAGGAAAACAAAGGAGCTGCTTCCTGACATTAACTCTACACTAGATCCTGCTGTGAGATCACTTTAATTTTTGATTTTTGGGCCTGGTATAGCAGAGATTTTTTGTTGATCAATCATTCTTCTTTGAGCTGGTTTTCCTTTTTGGTTCCCTGTCGATTAATGGACTGATTGGAGCTTAAAGACTCTCGTGGCAGACAGATCGCTCCTGCGCCGACGAACTTTGATTTAATCAAAAAGACTCTTTAAACCGAACTATCTTTGCTGTTAACTTCTTTTTGGTTTAAAAAGGACTTTTAACTTATTTAGGAATCATGAAGGAGCATTTTAGGGCTGTATTTCGTCTTCATTCAGTCTGGTTCTGTGCCGTCAGGTTTAAATGTCATTAAAAACCCATCGCTGAATTATTTGTTTGCCTCTTGTAAGTGATTTGTTCAGAGTCAGAAGCTGCGGAGACGACATTCTCTGACCAATGAGTGACCGGCAGACCGTCCACGTCACCTTTTCGAATCAGCTTTACTCGCTTAGAACCAGGTAGGTTCTAAAAACTGGCGTCTGACGCGAAGTACCGCGCTAAAGGAAATGCAACACAAACCGGGTAGAGGTGAGTAGAGTAGGGCCAAGACGAGTCAGAAGAAAAGGGCCATAAATATCATGTTTTGATGTTTGGTCTCTTAATAAAATAAAGTACATTAACGTTAACTGGTCTAGACCTTTTGGAGAGAGTCTTGAGAAAACATTTGTTATGATTTGGTGCTTTATAAATAAAGATTGATGGACTTTTGTATTAGATGCAAGAAAGAAGAAAAAGAAAATTCAATTATGATTATATCTGATACTTGAGAGATACAGATGTTACCTCTAGTTGTAAGTTTTTGAGAAAATCTCAAGCTGCTCCAGGACAATTTTGGACTTTTCATTTCAAGATCATAACAAAAACTAGGTGCTTTTCTTCATCATGTGAACCAACATAAAATACTCATTAAACAAGAGAAGAAATAAGTTAACACACACAAAAGAAAGTCAAGACTCCACTCAAAACTGCATCTATCTCCCTTCTCCCAGAAATAATCACAGGCTGCTCGAACTTCTCGGATCAGCCGCGTGCGTCTGCTGAATCGTTGGTTTTGTTTTGAAAAATTCATCCACAAGTTCCCGTTTATGTTTTTGTTTTTTTTAAACATTTAGTCTCAGACTGACAGAACGAGCCCTTCAGGTCACCAGAAACCAGAGTCCGAGTTCACATTAGTAAAGTTCTGCTCTTTTTGCCACAGGAATTCCTACCAGCTCTAACTCCCATGATGCATTGTAATCTCCGCAGGAATGAAATGTGCAGATGAAGACGCTTTCATCACTGACTCTCTTTGGATTCTGTCAGATCTGGTCTCTTTCTTGGGGATGGTTTTTGGATCGGTTTGGACTGATGCAGCTTATAACAGATGGCACACGACTTTAAAACCAGCATCAGCTCATCTTTTCGGTTTGCTCTGAGAATTTACTGATTTACAAACTGAATGTGCTTTGGATCTTTACGGTTTACCACTAAGAAAAGTAAACACACGCATATACAGCGGCTGGTGCAGCAGCGAGCGGCTCTTACGTTTTGTGAATAGTCTGGAATAGCTGTTGGCCCTCCACAGAAACCCCAGCACTGATTGCATAGGCTTGGGACAGCTTGTCCTCCTTTTCTGTCCGTGCTCGATTGGCAAGCTGTGAAGAGAGAGAGAGAGAGAACAAAAGGCTTTCTTTAATCAAGTTGTATTTGTTTTGACAGCTTTGAAGCAGGAAAAGCTTATTTTTAATCGCAAAAGGGACAGGTCTGGACTGTCTCATCAGAGTTAATGACTCAAACAATCTCACTTGCGATGTTTTGCTTCAGGAGTTGACGTCTCTAAATCTTGTTTGGCACAACAAAGTGGTAACTTTAATTTGGTTTGACGTTTAAAGTTTGGATATGATTTACCTGAAATTTTCTAAGTCCATATGACGGCATTTATTTACTAGGAAGAGACGAATTATAGGCCCAGGACTATATCATCTGTGCTGATATTTAATGTCCGAAAATCAGATAAATTTGGTGCAGTAGATGTTTAATGCTTTACACCAGTGTTGTTCAACCCTCCTCAACCAAAGAGACAAATTCTTGAAAACTATTTTTGCAAGACAGTGGTGAAAAGCAGTGGCAACAGCAACAGAATTAGCATTAAAATTAAGTTTAAAATGGGATAATAGGGCTGAAAATTGTGAGAGAATGTGAAAATGTTCAAAAAGTAGCAAAAACTTTTAAGAGGCCTGACTTTTTTTTTTTGACATTTTCTTCTTTATTAATTTATACTAATTTTCTGGGACACTGAATTTCAGATTTCCATTATCTGTGAGCCATAATCATCAGCAATTTAAGAAATAAAGGCTTGAAATAATTCACTCCATGTACAATGAGTCTGTATAATATCTGGGTTCCACTTTCTATATTTTTATTTCTGAGATGTACCCGTTTATGTAGACAGAGTTTTATGGATTTTTTCAAACAAAAATTCAAATTTTCTCCCTCATTTATGTGTTTTTCTTATCAAAAAACAAGAATAATAATAAAAAAATCATCCCCTGTGACATAGCTATTGATATCAGCAACACAGAAGAAGGGGACCTTGGAAATAATTGCACAATAAATCATTATTTTATTACAGGGAAAATACTCGCACTTCAATTATTTTTCAGCTCTAATTTTGATGCCTATTGTCATCGTTGTTTTTTTTTTTAATTTGACGTCAGATAAGAGTAATAGCTTTTAGAAATAACCTATTTCAGGGCCAATAATCTTGTTTTAAATTGTAAATTACATTCAGGTGTATATCAAAAGATGAGACTTTTTCTAGATCACTTAAAAAGTCCTCACGGTCCCTTTAATAAACATGTTTAAAGGAATTTAAACAAAGTGTTGGAGTTTGTATTATTCAAAATTGTGATGCCAGTATTTTCTCTTTCACTACAAATGAATATCAGCTCCAAATATCCGTTATCTGTCGCCTGAGCTACTTATAATCGGTATCAGCGTTGGCCCTGAGAAAAAAAACCCAACATATCGGTCTAGTGTGAAAGCTTTACTGGAGTAAACGCATCCTGAATGTGACATCATGTGTTGATTAGTTGTTCAGGATTTACACGTAGAAAAATATTCCTCCTTCACAATCAGATTCATTGTCGGAGGAAGAACACACATACATTTGTAAAAGGACAGAGACGATGATGAGGGACGTACCTTGCTAACATTCAGTGATGCTAGTGGGGGTGGAGTCTCAGTGCGGTCATTAATTATGTCCACATCGGAAACATAGGCTAAGTTGATCAGGATGACGTCGTTGAGGTTTGGCTTACCGCTGGAGGAAGCACATTCTGTGAAAGAGCTGGAGTCAAGGAGAAAACTCTTTGGGGCAGAAGAAGAAGAGTGACCCTGATGAACCTGCTGCTCTGAACAGAGGCCTTATGATACAGAGAACAGAATTACACTGACTGTGGAAGGGGGTGCCAGTTACAGGATGCAGTGCTGCCACCTATAGAAACCAGGGATGAATGAATGAATGGATGAATGAAGACTTGATGGAAGTGTGTTCAAATCTGCACAGCTGATAGAGCCGCTAAACCAGCGTCATTTATGCAACAGAGCTAATAAATAAAATGAAACAGTAACCATGCAGTGAAATACAGTATGGCTTATTCTATGAAGTGCTTCATTATTATGTAACAAATCCAACCATGGAATCTTAATCTGCAACACACTGGTTTACACTTGGAGAAGGTCATTTCTTATTTCTCAAGGTGAAATTTGGAGTAAACTCGTTTTGCAGTGACATCAACAAAAAGAAAAAGGAAATACTGTTAAACTATGTTTGCATAAATTTGTAGTTTTTAGAAAGACTGACAGAGCAGAGCCTCCAGGCACTGACCCCACTTAACCCCTCACTGTAAAACAAACGCGGCTCGCAAGGTGAATCTAGTGCAAAGCAGGTTTTTCTTCACTTTTTACACCATTTACTTCGCTACAAGTAAAAAACTCCTCAACTTAAAGTTTGATTTGTCTCAACACTGTCTCAATCTTGTAACTCTGAGCTGTTATTCATCTGTCTACTTAACTGATAATGAAAGCTAAATGCGCTACACATCCTTGCACAATCACTGACTCTACTGGTTTTATAAGGAAACGAATTTAACTGTGATGTCGGAGCACATTTCGATGACGAGCAGGTCAAACCGACAGAGACTTTCCTGCTCTTACACTGTATGTTTTAAAACCTGCGTCAACATAAGTCATGGGGTTATCAGACATATCTAAACGTTGTTCACATATACACACATTGACTCACAGCTGACTCACTTACAGTGTTGGTGGAGAAGTCGTCACTGAACAAACAGTCATCGATTCTGAATGATACTGACGACCTTTTCCAACACCTCCTGGACTGACAGGAGCGCAGAGGACCTTTTCTTACAGACCGCTGCCTCTCTGATGTCACCAGAATAGCTACAGGAAATACCTCTTTGCCACAGTCCGACTCCTCATGTCTCTGTCACTGACTCTCAAACTACTCTTCTTTCATTGCACATGATTTATCTCAGTACCAACAACACTTTGATCTGTGTATTTACACGTTAACACCTCTGTACACCGTAATTACACGTAAAACTACTTCACCATTTGCACATTAGCTACTTTACTTTTATCGCACAAGTACATTTAAAGCTCTGGTACTGTGGCAAATAATTACACCTACAAATTTGATCATCTTGTAGCTGTATTTACATGAGAACAATTTAGTGCTGGGCAACTGAACTCATCTCAGATTAAATTGCATAATCGTAGAAAGTGGAATATTTCTTTAACGTCAAATCTGTCAGATTGCCAGATACAAATTCCTGCAAAATGTGTTTTATATGTTACACCAGTGTCATTCAATCCTGATTAATAAATGAAAAAAAATGTTGATAACTCCCTTTTTGTAGAGAAACAATCTAAGTGGTGAAAAAGTGGTAAAACAAGCAAGAAGTAGTAATTAAAATAAGCTTACAGTGGTAAAAATGGTCAAAAAGCAGCAGAAATGGGTGAAAGTTGATTTAAAAAAAACCTACAATATCCATTTTTCTTTGTACTTTTGTTTAAAATAGAGATAGATCTATTTTTTCAGGGTCAATACCAAATATGATTATTAATAGTCAAGGACGCCCATATCCGTTTGAAGTAAAAGTGAAAATACTGGGTCAAAATAATGACACCAAGCACCTTGTAAGGTGTAAGGGATGATATTGTATCATTTCTATCTAATTTCTATGTTGAAAAACAAAAGCAGAGGCAGCAGGTAGACCTACTAGTTCCATTTTTGGCTAAAAAATTCACTAGATTGAAATCAAGTCATTGAATTGTTATGAATGAACCAATATTGTCTTTAAATTGTATCAACAACCACAGATCATGTAATGAATCGAATAGTTGTTTAACTGAATTGTTACACCCTTAGAAATGAGTGAAAACTTAACCTTTACACATGATGCCAGAGGGGTACATCAGCTAAACTGTATTTCTGATTTTAAATACTCATTTTCCCTCTTAGCTTGGAGTTTCTTTACTGTATGCTGTCCTATTTTTCTGATTTTCTCTGAGAAAATGCTGCTGTTTTAACTCGAGTGTGTCATTCAAGTACATCCATCCATGAATGGGTGTAGACATGTTGACCAGTTAGCCAACGATGGATGAAATGATGCCAGTTTCACTCAAAACGTGCAGAAATGAAAAAAAAGGCCTTATAATCAGAAAAAGGATTACAGTGAGAACAGAATTGAGAGATATATAGTAAAATAAAAATCCCAGTTGATGAGCTCGGGAATGCTAATACCGTTAATTGAAGCTGGTGTGGGGTTGACCGTAAGTTAGCACGTTAGCCTAGTTAGCAGTTGGAGCATAGCGTGGATCCGAGCCTCCACTCTCCATTCATCTCCGAGCTTCAAATGTACCCGTTAGCACCCACGGCATCACGAACTGTGCGTGGAAATACAGCGAAACGTGACACGAGCGCACACGCGAGGTGCTGCGAATGTCAACGGTTGGTGGTTTGTGGACGTTAACGGTTAGCGACGGTTAGTGTCTGTTGGAGCGAACAGCCATGATGGTGAAACTGATCCATGGTGAAATACAATGAGTGGATTCAAAACACACGCCGAGCACACAACGAGAAGCCGTGAAATCAACCAGGAACACTAATCCTGACTTCGACACAAAAGGGATGCAAGAGCAGGTTTGTAGTAAGTGAAAATATTTAAAGGAACAATAAGTCAGCTCGCACCAATTACGCCTGCGCGGATCAGTGTTTGACATATTTTCGGTTACAGGCCCGTGCAGCCAGGCAGGCCAGCCAACCGCCCGCAGCTCCAAACCAACAAAGGATACTCAGAGTTAACATCTTGGACTGGTAGTCAAACGCGACCACTTCTCCTTGTAGACGCTGGCCCAAGCAGGTGAGGCAAGAGACATGGCTCCCGACACTGAAATACTCCCCCGGTCCAGGAGCCGCCATCTTCTCCGCCAGGAAACCGGAGCGCCTGCCTTACGTAAAGCGACGTGATGGCGTAGCGGCGAAACATGGGCGTGTCGGAGGACGTCGCGTTACGTCCATTTAACCTGCAAATTCAACCTCAAAGACTGAACCCTCTTGTTCAGACCTCTATATTCGGACCCTTATAAACTCAACAAATAAGCTATTAAAACTCTAAGCTTATGCTCCAAATTAAAAATATTTTTGTATATTCCTGTGTATTATGTCTCCCATTTTTAATACTTTTGTAATTATAAAGGTTTTTATTTTCTTATCTTAATTATCCGTCTACTTTCATTGTTCGTTTTATATTTTCAAAACCCTGGTGCTCTGTCTGTATCTGTTTGCATAGTTGCAAATTTTGGATAGATCTTGAACACTTTTACAATGTACAGTCCAAATAAAAAATAAGAATCAAGGAAAAGGATGGGTTTTTTTTTATGAAAATGGAAATGCAGACCATCATAAGGTCTATAAACAAAACTAACTGATACTGTATGGTAAGTACTATACTCATAAATGCAAAAATACACACTATTCTAAGAAATTAACTTTGCTTGATTTTGTTTGCCCCTATGCTTTGTACATATGTAAATATGTGTTTTTATATCTATTTTATATATTGTGTATATGAATATTGGGTAACACTTTAGATTAGGGAACACATATTCATAAATTTGTAGTCAATAAGTAATAATTAGGAGTTAATAAATGGAAAAGTCTACATTCAAAGTGCAATAGAAGTAGAATAATGGGTTAATGCGTGCTTAATAAATACTAACTAGCTACTTATATGCATGTTAATAAGCACCTAGTTAAAGGTGAATATGTGTTCCCTTATCTAAAGTGTTACCGAATATTGTATATACACCGTGTTGTAGATTCCTGTTGTGGGTGACACATTCAATAAATTGAGAAATAAAAGTCTATGGTCTGTATATCTGTTTCATATTTGTTTGCTCCTTTTTGAAAAGTTGTTTATATTCTTCTAAAAAAAAAAAAAAAAAAAAAAAAAAAAAAAAAAAAAAAAAAAAAAAAAAAAAAAAAAAAAAAAAAAAAAAAAAAAAAAAAAAAAAAAAAAAAAAAAAAAAAAAAAAAAAAAAAAAAAAAAAAAAAAAAAAAAAAAAAAAAAAAAAAAAAAAAAAAAAATCAACCCAAATCGTGCATTTTACATATGAGCTGTGAATTAAATGAAATTTATTTAATTCAAAAGATGTACAAGGGTCATTGATACATAATACCTGGCCATTTTTTTAAAATATCAAAATAATAAGGGTATAAATTTGGCCACTGTTCAAAAAGTTGTGTAAATAAATAAATAAATAAATGAAAAAAATAAATAAATAAAATCATCCTCTCTCACTGTACCTGCTCCCTCTACTGGACAGTTTAGGACACTGCACTTTATCCTGCAGCACATCCTGGAAAACCACAGACTGAGCTTTGCTTTTTGAATTAAATAAAAACAGGTACATGGGTTAAGACGAACAGATGGAGGATATTTACACTCAGGGCATCTGGATCGCCGAAAGTCTCCAGCAGAAAACGAGGAGTCATGAGAAACTTTGGCTGCTTGTGACTCATCTGGGAGATCCTAAAGCAGCTTTTCTGCTCGTCTTCCCTTTTACATATTTCCTCAACAAAAGAGCAGGAGTGGCTGTTGTTTGGGTGGCAGCTTTATCGGAGTGGTTGAACTTGGTGTTTAAATGGTAAGAGATAAATAACAATAAATAAAACAGTAAATGTGTTTATTCTGGAAGCTTTTATTTCACTGAATGCTCTGAGTTAGCACACTAGCTCGCTGCTAAATACACTATAAACATTAAAACAAATAAACAAAAGACGTGTACACTGTTAGTACAGTGTTGCCATTTTAAAATCTTAATTTATTCAGTATTTTTCAACATTTTTTGTTTGTACCTTTTTGACTTTACAGTTGACGGAAGAGCTAGAGCGGTGCGTCCATTAGCTCTGTCCGACTCGGTGCATTTGGCAGCGGAACCTTTGGTTTCTTTACAACATATATAAGGGTCAATGACAAAAAGAGGGTCTAAAAACTTATTTTTAAAAAGTTCTTTGAAAATGGATAAAAACATATTTCTGAGTGAAGAATTGTATTTTCTAACAGATTTCAGTTGTTGACCAACATTTCAAAGTTTTTAGGTTCATTATTTTTTAGTATTTTTAATTTGAGCACCCAAAAATGTCAGGTGGAGCAACCAAATATATGAAAATATATTTATATGTTCCTGTTATTTTTTCTGTGTGAAATCATTGGCAAGTATCTCTTAAGTGTCTGTAGTGACTCATACATTTTCATTTTGTGTGTTTCATTTCTTTTATTTGTGAATAAGATAAATAATTTTATGTTAAAATAACATTTCACATTATTACATTGGTTGTACCACCTGACATGGAAATTGTTCCAGTCACCAATGAAGTGAAAAAACCTTTTTTATCAGTATTTCAGAGAAATCCACAAACTTTTCCACTTGGTCACAAATGTCATTTGGGCTCCTCTGGCTGATGCAGTTTCCTGTTTCCTGTTTTATTCTCTTCACTTTAAAATAAAAGTCTAATGTTACGGTTGCACCACCCTGACATTTGACAAGGTGAAAATTACGGGACAAAAGTTTTTTAAATTTCTCAACAGCTTTAAAATTCTTTTTGTTTGCAAAGAATGTTT